>JAVIWB010001507.1:0-23250 GCA_031893035.1 Dermolepida albohirtum | reverse complement strand
CTGCTTCAAACCAAAACATTGTATCTCTTCTCGTTCCGAAGTTATTAGCGACCTTAGAACGCCATCAGGCAGAGCTCACATGTAGCGTTAGGCGGAAACTGACTTTCAAAAGTGATTGTTTTTTAGGTGTGTACTTATAGATTGTGACACGACTGTTACGCTGCTTCAAACCAGAACATTGTATCTCTTCTCGTTCCGAAGTTATTAGCGACCTTAGAACGCCATCAGGCAGAGCTCACATGTAGCGTTAGGCGGAAACTGACTTTCAAAAGTGATTGTTTTTTAGGTGTGTACTTATAGATTGTGACACGACTGTTACGCTGCTTCAAACCAGAACATTGTATCTCTTCTCGTTCCGAAGTTATTAGCGACCTTAGAACGCCATCAGGCAGAGCTCACATGTAGCGTTAGTCGGAAACTGACTTTCAAAAGTGATTGTTTTTTAGGTGTGTACTTATAGATTGTGACACGACTGTTACGCTGCTTCAAACCAGAACATTGTATCTCTTCTCGTTCCGAAGTTATTAGCGACCTTAGAACGCCATCAGACAGAGCTCACATGTAGCGTTAGGCGGAAACTGACTTTCAAAAGTGATTGTTTTTAGGTGTGTACTTATAGATTGTGACACGACTGTTACGCTGCTTCAAACCAGAACATTGTATCTCTTCTCGTTCCGAAGTTATTAGCGACCTTAGAACGCCATCAGACAGAGCTCACATGTAGCGTTATGCGGAAACTGACTTTCAAAAGTGATTGTTTTTTAGGTGTGTACTTATAGATTGTGACACGACTGTTACGCTGCTTCAAACCAGAACATTGTATCTCTTCTCGTTCCGAAGTTATTAGCGACCTTAGAACGCCATCAGACAGAGCTCACATGTAGCGTTAGGCGGAAACTGACTTTCAAAAGTGATTGTTTTTTAGGTGTGTACTTATAGATTGTGACACGACTGTTACGCTGCTTCAAACCAGAACATTGTATCTCTTCTCGTTCCGAAGTTATTAGCGACCTTAGAACGCCATCAGACAGAGCTCACATGTAGCGTTAGTCGGAAACTGACTTTCAAAAGTGATTGTTTTTTAGGTGTGTACTTATAGATTGTGACACGACTGTTACGCTGCTTCAAACCAGAACATTGTATCTCTTCTCGTTCCGAAGTTATTAGCGACCTTAGAACGCCATCAGACAGAGCTCACATGTAGCGTTAGGCGGAAACTGACTTTCAAAAGTGATTGTTTTTTAGGTGTGTATACATGTAGCGTTAGGCGGAAACTGACTTTCAAAAGTGATTGTTTTTTAGGTGTGTACTTATAGATTGTGACACGACTGTTACGCTGCTTCAAACCAGAACATTGTATCTCTTCTCGTTCCGAAGTTATTAGCGACCTTAGAACGCCATCAGACAGAGCTCACATGTAGCGTTAGGCGGAAACTGACTTTCAAAAGTGATTGTTTTTTAGGTGTGTACTTATAGATTGTGACACGACTGTTACGCTGCTTCAAACCAGAACATTGTATCTCTTCTCGTTCCGAAGTTATTAGCGACCTTAGAACGCCATCAGACAGAGCTCACATGTAGCGTTAGGCGGAAACTGACTTTCAAAAGTGATTGTTTTTTAGGTGTGTACTTATAGATTGTGACACGACTGTTACGCTGCTTCAAACCAGAACATTGTATCTCTTCTCGTTCCGAAGTTATTAGCGACCTTAGAACGCCATCAGACAGAGCTCACATGTAGCGTTAGGCGGAAACTGACTTTCAAAAGTGATTGTTTTTTAGGTGTGTACTTATAGATTGTGACACGACTGTTACGCTGCTTCAAACCAGAACATTGTATCTCTTCTCGTTCCGAAGTTATTAGCGACCTTAGAACGCCATCAGACAGAGCTCACATGTAGCGTTAGGCGGAAACTGACTTTCAAAAGTGATTGTTTTTTAGGTGTGTACTTATAGATTGTGACACGACTGTTACGCTGCTTCAAACCAGAACATTGTATCTCTTCTCGTTCCGAAGTTATTAGCGACCTTAGAACGCCATCAGACAGAGCTCACATGTAGCGTTAGGCGGAAACTGACTTTCAAAAGTGATTGTTTTTTAGGTGTGTACTTATAGATTGTGACACGACTGTTACGCTGCTTCAAACCAGAACATTGTATCTCTTCTCGTTCCGAAGTTATTAGCGACCTTAGAACGCCATCAGACAGAGCTCACATGTAGCGTTAGGCGGAAACTGACTTTCAAAAGTGATTGTTTTTTAGGTGTGTACTTATAGATTGTGACACGACTGTTACGCTGCTTCAAACCAGAACATTGTATCTCTTCTCGTTCCGAAGTTATTAGCGACCTTAGAACGCCATCAGACAGAGCTCACATGTAGCGTTAGGCGGAAACTGACTTTCAAAAGTGATTGTTTTTTAGGTGTGTACTTATAGATTGTGACACGACTGTTACGCTGCTTCAAACCAGAACATTGTATCTCTTCTCGTTCCGAAGTTATTAGCGACCTTAGAACGCCATCAGACAGAGCTCACATGTAGCGTTAGGCGGAAACTGACTTTCAAAAGTGATTGTTTTTTAGGTGTGTACTTATAGATTGTGACACGACTGTTACGCTGCTTCAAACCAGAACATTGTATCTCTTCTCGTTCCGAAGTTATTAGCGACCTTAGAACGCCATCAGACAGAGCTCACATGTAGCGTTAGGCGGAAACTGACTTTCAAAAGTGATTGTTTTTTAGGTGTGTACTTATAGATTGTGACACGACTGTTACGCTGCTTCAAACCAGAACATTGTATCTCTTCTCGTTCCGAAGTTATTAGCGACCTTAGAACGCCATCAGACAGAGCTCACATGTAGCGTTAGGCGGAAACTGACTTTCAAAAGTGATTGTTTTTTAGGTGTGTACTTATAGATTGTGACACGACTGTTACGCTGCTTCAAACCAGAACATTGTATCTCTTCTCGTTCCGAAGTTATTAGCGACCTTAGAACGCCATCAGACAGAGCTCACATGTAGCGTTAGGCGGAAACTGACTTTCAAAAGTGATTGTTTTTTAGGTGTGTACTTATAGATTGTGACACGACTGTTACGCTGCTTCAAACCAGAACATTGTATCTCTTCTCGTTCCGAAGTTATTAGCGACCTTAGAACGCCATCAGACAGAGCTCACATGTAGCGTTAGGCGGAAACTGACTTTCAAAAGTGATTGTTTTTTAGGTGTGTACTTATAGATTGTGACACGACTGTTACGCTGCTTCAAACCAGAACATTGTATCTCTTCTCGTTCCGAAGTTATTAGCGACCTTAGAACGCCATCAGACAGAGCTCACATGTAGCGTTAGGCGGAAACTGACTTTCAAAAGTGATTGTTTTTTAGGTGTGTACTTATAGATTGTGACACGACTGTTACGCTGCTTCAAACCAGAACATTGTATCTCTTCTCGTTCCGAAGTTATTAGCGACCTTAGAACGCCATCAGACAGAGCTCACATGTAGCGTTAGGCGGAAACTGACTTTCAAAAGTGATTGTTTTTTAGGTGTGTACTTATAGATTGTGACACGACTGTTACGCTGCTTCAAACCAGAACATTGTATCTCTTCTCGTTCCGAAGTTATTAGCGACCTTAGAACGCCATCAGACAGAGCTCACATGTAGCGTTAGGCGGAAACTGACTTTCAAAAGTGATTGTTTTTTAGGTGTGTACTTATAGATTGTGACACGACTGTTACGCTGCTTCAAACCAGAACATTGTATCTCTTCTCGTTCCGAAGTTATTAGCGACCTTAGAACGCCATCAGACAGAGCTCACATGTAGCGTTAGGCGGAAACTGACTTTCAAAAGTGATTGTTTTTTAGGTGTGTACTTATAGATTGTGACACGACTGTTACGCTGCTTCAAACCAGAACATTGTATCTCTTCTCGTTCCGAAGTTATTAGCGACCTTAGAACGCCATCAGACAGAGCTCACATGTAGCGTTAGGCGGAAACTGACTTTCAAAAGTGATTGTTTTTTAGGTGTGTACTTATAGATTGTGACACGACTGTTACGCTGCTTCAAACCAGAACATTGTATCTCTTCTCGTTCCGAAGTTATTAGCGACCTTAGAACGCCATCAGACAGAGCTCACATGTAGCGTTAGGCGGAAACTGACTTTCAAAAGTGATTGTTTTTTAGGTGTGTACTTATAGATTGTGACACGACTGTTACGCTGCTTCAAACCAGAACATTGTATCTCTTCTCGTTCCGAAGTTATTAGCGACCTTAGAACGCCATCAGACAGAGCTCACATGTAGCGTTAGGCGGAAACTGACTTTCAAAAGTGATTGTTTTTTAGGTGTGTACTTATAGATTGTGACACGACTGTTACGCTGCTTCAAACCAGAACATTGTATCTCTTCTCGTTCCGAAGTTATTAGCGACCTTAGAACGCCATCAGACAGAGCTCACATGTAGCGTTAGGCGGAAACTGACTTTCAAAAGTGATTGTTTTTTAGGTGTGTACTTATAGATTGTGACACGACTGTTACGCTGCTTCAAACCAGAACATTGTATCTCTTCTCGTTCCGAAGTTATTAGCGACCTTAGAACGCCATCAGACAGAGCTCACATGTAGCGTTAGGCGGAAACTGACTTTCAAAAGTGATTGTTTTTTAGGTGTGTACTTATAGATTGTGACACGACTGTTACGCTGCTTCAAACCAGAACATTGTATCTCTTCTCGTTCCGAAGTTATTAGCGACCTTAGAACGCCATCAGACAGAGCTCACATGTAGCGTTAGGCGGAAACTGACTTTCAAAAGTGATTGTTTTTTAGGTGTGTACTTATAGATTGTGACACGACTGTTACGCTGCTTCAAACCAGAACATTGTATCTCTTCTCGTTCCGAAGTTATTAGCGACCTTAGAACGCCATCAGACAGAGCTCACATGTAGCGTTAGGCGGAAACTGACTTTCAAAAGTGATTGTTTTTTAGGTGTGTACTTATAGATTGTGACACGACTGTTACGCTGCTTCAAACCAGAACATTGTATCTCTTCTCGTTCCGAAGTTATTAGCGACCTTAGAACGCCATCAGACAGAGCTCACATGTAGCGTTAGGCGGAAACTGACTTTCAAAAGTGATTGTTTTTTAGGTGTGTACTTATAGATTGTGACACGACTGTTACGCTGCTTCAAACCAGAACATTGTATCTCTTCTCGTTCCGAAGTTATTAGCGACCTTAGAACGCCATCAGACAGAGCTCACATGTAGCGTTAGGCGGAAACTGACTTTCAAAAGTGATTGTTTTTTAGGTGTGTACTTATAGATTGTGACACGACTGTTACGCTGCTTCAAACCAGAACATTGTATCTCTTCTCGTTCCGAAGTTATTAGCGACCTTAGAACGCCATCAGACAGAGCTCACATGTAGCGTTAGGCGGAAACTGACTTTCAAAAGTGATTGTTTTTTAGGTGTGTACTTATAGATTGTGACACGACTGTTACGCTGCTTCAAACCAGAACATTGTATCTCTTCTCGTTCCGAAGTTATTAGCGACCTTAGAACGCCATCAGACAGAGCTCACATGTAGCGTTAGGCGGAAACTGACTTTCAAAAGTGATTGTTTTTTAGGTGTGTACTTATAGATTGTGACACGACTGTTACGCTGCTTCAAACCAGAACATTGTATCTCTTCTCGTTCCGAAGTTATTAGCGACCTTAGAACGCCATCAGACAGAGCTCACATGTAGCGTTAGGCGGAAACTGACTTTCAAAAGTGATTGTTTTTTAGGTGTGTACTTATAGATTGTGACACGACTGTTACGCTGCTTCAAACCAGAACATTGTATCTCTTCTCGTTCCGAAGTTATTAGCGACCTTAGAACGCCATCAGACAGAGCTCACATGTAGCGTTAGGCGGAAACTGACTTTCAAAAGTGATTGTTTTTTAGGTGTGTACTTATAGATTGTGACACGACTGTTACGCTGCTTCAAACCAGAACATTGTATCTCTTCTCGTTCCGAAGTTATTAGCGACCTTAGAACGCCATCAGACAGAGCTCACATGTAGCGTTAGGCGGAAACTGACTTTCAAAAGTGATTGTTTTTTAGGTGTGTACTTATAGATTGTGACACGACTGTTACGCTGCTTCAAACCAGAACATTGTATCTCTTCTCGTTCCGAAGTTATTAGCGACCTTAGAACGCCATCAGACAGAGCTCACATGTAGCGTTAGGCGGAAACTGACTTTCAAAAGTGATTGTTTTTTAGGTGTGTACTTATAGATTGTGACACGACTGTTACGCTGCTTCAAACCAGAACATTGTATCTCTTCTCGTTCCGAAGTTATTAGCGACCTTAGAACGCCATCAGACAGAGCTCACATGTAGCGTTAGGCGGAAACTGACTTTCAAAAGTGATTGTTTTTTAGGTGTGTACTTATAGATTGTGACACGACTGTTACGCTGCTTCAAACCAGAACATTGTATCTCTTCTCGTTCCGAAGTTATTAGCGACCTTAGAACGCCATCAGACAGAGCTCACATGTAGCGTTAGGCGGAAACTGACTTTCAAAAGTGATTGTTTTTTAGGTGTGTACTTATAGATTGTGACACGACTGTTACGCTGCTTCAAACCAGAACATTGTATCTCTTCTCGTTCCGAAGTTATTAGCGACCTTAGAACGCCATCAGACAGAGCTCACATGTAGCGTTAGGCGGAAACTGACTTTCAAAAGTGATTGTTTTTTAGGTGTGTACTTATAGATTGTGACACGACTGTTACGCTGCTTCAAACCAGAACATTGTATCTCTTCTCGTTCCGAAGTTATTAGCGACCTTAGAACGCCATCAGACAGAGCTCACATGTAGCGTTAGGCGGAAACTGACTTTCAAAAGTGATTGTTTTTTAGGTGTGTACTTATAGATTGTGACACGACTGTTACGCTGCTTCAAACCAGAACATTGTATCTCTTCTCGTTCCGAAGTTATTAGCGACCTTAGAACGCCATCAGACAGAGCTCACATGTAGCGTTAGGCGGAAACTGACTTTCAAAAGTGATTGTTTTTTAGGTGTGTACTTATAGATTGTGACACGACTGTTACGCTGCTTCAAACCAGAACATTGTATCTCTTCTCGTTCCGAAGTTATTAGCGACCTTAGAACGCCATCAGACAGAGCTCACATGTAGCGTTAGGCGGAAACTGACTTTCAAAAGTGATTGTTTTTTAGGTGTGTACTTATAGATTGTGACACGACTGTTACGCTGCTTCAAACCAGAACATTGTATCTCTTCTCGTTCCGAAGTTATTAGCGACCTTAGAACGCCATCAGACAGAGCTCACATGTAGCGTTAGGCGGAAACTGACTTTCAAAAGTGATTGTTTTTTAGGTGTGTACTTATAGATTGTGACACGACTGTTACGCTGCTTCAAACCAGAACATTGTATCTCTTCTCGTTCCGAAGTTATTAGCGACCTTAGAACGCCATCAGACAGAGCTCACATGTAGCGTTAGGCGGAAACTGACTTTCAAAAGTGATTGTTTTTTAGGTGTGTACTTATAGATTGTGACACGACTGTTACGCTGCTTCAAACCAGAACATTGTATCTCTTCTCGTTCCGAAGTTATTAGCGACCTTAGAACGCCATCAGACAGAGCTCACATGTAGCGTTAGGCGGAAACTGACTTTCAAAAGTGATTGTTTTTTAGGTGTGTACTTATAGATTGTGACACGACTGTTACGCTGCTTCAAACCAGAACATTGTATCTCTTCTCGTTCCGAAGTTATTAGCGACCTTAGAACGCCATCAGACAGAGCTCACATGTAGCGTTAGGCGGAAACTGACTTTCAAAAGTGATTGTTTTTTAGGTGTGTACTTATAGATTGTGACACGACTGTTACGCTGCTTCAAACCAGAACATTGTATCTCTTCTCGTTCCGAAGTTATTAGCGACCTTAGAACGCCATCAGACAGAGCTCACATGTAGCGTTAGGCGGAAACTGACTTTCAAAAGTGATTGTTTTTTAGGTGTGTACTTATAGATTGTGACACGACTGTTACGCTGCTTCAAACCAGAACATTGTATCTCTTCTCGTTCCGAAGTTATTAGCGACCTTAGAACGCCATCAGACAGAGCTCACATGTAGCGTTAGGCGGAAACTGACTTTCAAAAGTGATTGTTTTTTAGGTGTGTACTTATAGATTGTGACACGACTGTTACGCTGCTTCAAACCAGAACATTGTATCTCTTCTCGTTCCGAAGTTATTAGCGACCTTAGAACGCCATCAGACAGAGCTCACATGTAGCGTTAGGCGGAAACTGACTTTCAAAAGTGATTGTTTTTTAGGTGTGTACTTATAGATTGTGACACGACTGTTACGCTGCTTCAAACCAGAACATTGTATCTCTTCTCGTTCCGAAGTTATTAGCGACCTTAGAACGCCATCAGACAGAGCTCACATGTAGCGTTAGGCGGAAACTGACTTTCAAAAGTGATTGTTTTTTAGGTGTGTACTTATAGATTGTGACACGACTGTTACGCTGCTTCAAACCAGAACATTGTATCTCTTCTCGTTCCGAAGTTATTAGCGACCTTAGAACGCCATCAGACAGAGCTCACATGTAGCGTTAGGCGGAAACTGACTTTCAAAAGTGATTGTTTTTTAGGTGTGTACTTATAGATTGTGACACGACTGTTACGCTGCTTCAAACCAGAACATTGTATCTCTTCTCGTTCCGAAGTTATTAGCGACCTTAGAACGCCATCAGACAGAGCTCACATGTAGCGTTAGGCGGAAACTGACTTTCAAAAGTGATTGTTTTTTAGGTGTGTACTTATAGATTGTGACACGACTGTTACGCTGCTTCAAACCAGAACATTGTATCTCTTCTCGTTCCGAAGTTATTAGCGACCTTAGAACGCCATCAGACAGAGCTCACATGTAGCGTTAGGCGGAAACTGACTTTCAAAAGTGATTGTTTTTTAGGTGTGTACTTATAGATTGTGACACGACTGTTACGCTGCTTCAAACCAGAACATTGTATCTCTTCTCGTTCCGAAGTTATTAGCGACCTTAGAACGCCATCAGACAGAGCTCACATGTAGCGTTAGGCGGAAACTGACTTTCAAAAGTGATTGTTTTTTAGGTGTGTACTTATAGATTGTGACACGACTGTTACGCTGCTTCAAACCAGAACATTGTATCTCTTCTCGTTCCGAAGTTATTAGCGACCTTAGAACGCCATCAGACAGAGCTCACATGTAGCGTTAGGCGGAAACTGACTTTCAAAAGTGATTGTTTTTTAGGTGTGTACTTATAGATTGTGACACGACTGTTACGCTGCTTCAAACCAGAACATTGTATCTCTTCTCGTTCCGAAGTTATTAGCGACCTTAGAACGCCATCAGACAGAGCTCACATGTAGCGTTAGGCGGAAACTGACTTTCAAAAGTGATTGTTTTTTAGGTGTGTACTTATAGATTGTGACACGACTGTTACGCTGCTTCAAACCAGAACATTGTATCTCTTCTCGTTCCGAAGTTATTAGCGACCTTAGAACGCCATCAGACAGAGCTCACATGTAGCGTTAGGCGGAAACTGACTTTCAAAAGTGATTGTTTTTTAGGTGTGTACTTATAGATTGTGACACGACTGTTACGCTGCTTCAAACCAGAACATTGTATCTCTTCTCGTTCCGAAGTTATTAGCGACCTTAGAACGCCATCAGACAGAGCTCACATGTAGCGTTAGGCGGAAACTGACTTTCAAAAGTGATTGTTTTTTAGGTGTGTACTTATAGATTGTGACACGACTGTTACGCTGCTTCAAACCAGAACATTGTATCTCTTCTCGTTCCGAAGTTATTAGCGACCTTAGAACGCCATCAGACAGAGCTCACATGTAGCGTTAGGCGGAAACTGACTTTCAAAAGTGATTGTTTTTTAGGTGTGTACTTATAGATTGTGACACGACTGTTACGCTGCTTCAAACCAGAACATTGTATCTCTTCTCGTTCCGAAGTTATTAGCGACCTTAGAACGCCATCAGACAGAGCTCACATGTAGCGTTAGGCGGAAACTGACTTTCAAAAGTGATTGTTTTTTAGGTGTGTACTTATAGATTGTGACACGACTGTTACGCTGCTTCAAACCAGAACATTGTATCTCTTCTCGTTCCGAAGTTATTAGCGACCTTAGAACGCCATCAGACAGAGCTCACATGTAGCGTTAGGCGGAAACTGACTTTCAAAAGTGATTGTTTTTTAGGTGTGTACTTATAGATTGTGACACGACTGTTACGCTGCTTCAAACCAGAACATTGTATCTCTTCTCGTTCCGAAGTTATTAGCGACCTTAGAACGCCATCAGACAGAGCTCACATGTAGCGTTAGGCGGAAACTGACTTTCAAAAGTGATTGTTTTTTAGGTGTGTACTTATAGATTGTGACACGACTGTTACGCTGCTTCAAACCAGAACATTGTATCTCTTCTCGTTCCGAAGTTATTAGCGACCTTAGAACGCCATCAGACAGAGCTCACATGTAGCGTTAGGCGGAAACTGACTTTCAAAAGTGATTGTTTTTTAGGTGTGTACTTATAGATTGTGACACGACTGTTACGCTGCTTCAAACCAGAACATTGTATCTCTTCTCGTTCCGAAGTTATTAGCGACCTTAGAACGCCATCAGACAGAGCTCACATGTAGCGTTAGGCGGAAACTGACTTTCAAAAGTGATTGTTTTTTAGGTGTGTACTTATAGATTGTGACACGACTGTTACGCTGCTTCAAACCAGAACATTGTATCTCTTCTCGTTCCGAAGTTATTAGCGACCTTAGAACGCCATCAGACAGAGCTCACATGTAGCGTTAGGCGGAAACTGACTTTCAAAAGTGATTGTTTTTTAGGTGTGTACTTATAGATTGTGACACGACTGTTACGCTGCTTCAAACCAGAACATTGTATCTCTTCTCGTTCCGAAGTTATTAGCGACCTTAGAACGCCATCAGACAGAGCTCACATGTAGCGTTAGGCGGAAACTGACTTTCAAAAGTGATTGTTTTTTAGGTGTGTACTTATAGATTGTGACACGACTGTTACGCTGCTTCAAACCAGAACATTGTATCTCTTCTCGTTCCGAAGTTATTAGCGACCTTAGAACGCCATCAGACAGAGCTCACATGTAGCGTTAGGCGGAAACTGACTTTCAAAAGTGATTGTTTTTTAGGTGTGTACTTATAGATTGTGACACGACTGTTACGCTGCTTCAAACCAGAACATTGTATCTCTTCTCGTTCCGAAGTTATTAGCGACCTTAGAACGCCATCAGACAGAGCTCACATGTAGCGTTAGGCGGAAACTGACTTTCAAAAGTGATTGTTTTTTAGGTGTGTACTTATAGATTGTGACACGACTGTTACGCTGCTTCAAACCAGAACATTGTATCTCTTCTCGTTCCGAAGTTATTAGCGACCTTAGAACGCCATCAGACAGAGCTCACATGTAGCGTTAGGCGGAAACTGACTTTCAAAAGTGATTGTTTTTTAGGTGTGTACTTATAGATTGTGACACGACTGTTACGCTGCTTCAAACCAGAACATTGTATCTCTTCTCGTTCCGAAGTTATTAGCGACCTTAGAACGCCATCAGACAGAGCTCACATGTAGCGTTAGGCGGAAACTGACTTTCAAAAGTGATTGTTTTTTAGGTGTGTACTTATAGATTGTGACACGACTGTTACGCTGCTTCAAACCAGAACATTGTATCTCTTCTCGTTCCGAAGTTATTAGCGACCTTAGAACGCCATCAGACAGAGCTCACATGTAGCGTTAGGCGGAAACTGACTTTCAAAAGTGATTGTTTTTTAGGTGTGTACTTATAGATTGTGACACGACTGTTACGCTGCTTCAAACCAGAACATTGTATCTCTTCTCGTTCCGAAGTTATTAGCGACCTTAGAACGCCATCAGACAGAGCTCACATGTAGCGTTAGGCGGAAACTGACTTTCAAAAGTGATTGTTTTTTAGGTGTGTACTTATAGATTGTGACACGACTGTTACGCTGCTTCAAACCAGAACATTGTATCTCTTCTCGTTCCGAAGTTATTAGCGACCTTAGAACGCCATCAGACAGAGCTCACATGTAGCGTTAGGCGGAAACTGACTTTCAAAAGTGATTGTTTTTTAGGTGTGTACTTATAGATTGTGACACGACTGTTACGCTGCTTCAAACCAGAACATTGTATCTCTTCTCGTTCCGAAGTTATTAGCGACCTTAGAACGCCATCAGACAGAGCTCACATGTAGCGTTAGGCGGAAACTGACTTTCAAAAGTGATTGTTTTTTAGGTGTGTACTTATAGATTGTGACACGACTGTTACGCTGCTTCAAACCAGAACATTGTATCTCTTCTCGTTCCGAAGTTATTAGCGACCTTAGAACGCCATCAGACAGAGCTCACATGTAGCGTTAGGCGGAAACTGACTTTCAAAAGTGATTGTTTTTTAGGTGTGTACTTATAGATTGTGACACGACTGTTACGCTGCTTCAAACCAGAACATTGTATCTCTTCTCGTTCCGAAGTTATTAGCGACCTTAGAACGCCATCAGACAGAGCTCACATGTAGCGTTAGGCGGAAACTGACTTTCAAAAGTGATTGTTTTTTAGGTGTGTACTTATAGATTGTGACACGACTGTTACGCTGCTTCAAACCAGAACATTGTATCTCTTCTCGTTCCGAAGTTATTAGCGACCTTAGAACGCCATCAGACAGAGCTCACATGTAGCGTTAGGCGGAAACTGACTTTCAAAAGTGATTGTTTTTTAGGTGTGTACTTATAGATTGTGACACGACTGTTACGCTGCTTCAAACCAGAACATTGTATCTCTTCTCGTTCCGAAGTTATTAGCGACCTTAGAACGCCATCAGACAGAGCTCACATGTAGCGTTAGGCGGAAACTGACTTTCAAAAGTGATTGTTTTTTAGGTGTGTACTTATAGATTGTGACACGACTGTTACGCTGCTTCAAACCAGAACATTGTATCTCTTCTCGTTCCGAAGTTATTAGCGACCTTAGAACGCCATCAGACAGAGCTCACATGTAGCGTTAGGCGGAAACTGACTTTCAAAAGTGATTGTTTTTTAGGTGTGTACTTATAGATTGTGACACGACTGTTACGCTGCTTCAAACCAGAACATTGTATCTCTTCTCGTTCCGAAGTTATTAGCGACCTTAGAACGCCATCAGACAGAGCTCACATGTAGCGTTAGGCGGAAACTGACTTTCAAAAGTGATTGTTTTTTAGGTGTGTACTTATAGATTGTGACACGACTGTTACGCTGCTTCAAACCAGAACATTGTATCTCTTCTCGTTCCGAAGTTATTAGCGACCTTAGAACGCCATCAGACAGAGCTCACATGTAGCGTTAGGCGGAAACTGACTTTCAAAAGTGATTGTTTTTTAGGTGTGTACTTATAGATTGTGACACGACTGTTACGCTGCTTCAAACCAGAACATTGTATCTCTTCTCGTTCCGAAGTTATTAGCGACCTTAGAACGCCATCAGACAGAGCTCACATGTAGCGTTAGGCGGAAACTGACTTTCAAAAGTGATTGTTTTTTAGGTGTGTACTTATAGATTGTGACACGACTGTTACGCTGCTTCAAACCAGAACATTGTATCTCTTCTCGTTCCGAAGTTATTAGCGACCTTAGAACGCCATCAGACAGAGCTCACATGTAGCGTTAGGCGGAAACTGACTTTCAAAAGTGATTGTTTTTTAGGTGTGTACTTATAGATTGTGACACGACTGTTACGCTGCTTCAAACCAGAACATTGTATCTCTTCTCGTTCCGAAGTTATTAGCGACCTTAGAACGCCATCAGACAGAGCTCACATGTAGCGTTAGGCGGAAACTGACTTTCAAAAGTGATTGTTTTTTAGGTGTGTACTTATAGATTGTGACACGACTGTTACGCTGCTTCAAACCAGAACATTGTATCTCTTCTCGTTCCGAAGTTATTAGCGACCTTAGAACGCCATCAGACAGAGCTCACATGTAGCGTTAGGCGGAAACTGACTTTCAAAAGTGATTGTTTTTTAGGTGTGTACTTATAGATTGTGACACGACTGTTACGCTGCTTCAAACCAGAACATTGTATCTCTTCTCGTTCCGAAGTTATTAGCGACCTTAGAACGCCATCAGACAGAGCTCACATGTAGCGTTAGGCGGAAACTGACTTTCAAAAGTGATTGTTTTTTAGGTGTGTACTTATAGATTGTGACACGACTGTTACGCTGCTTCAAACCAGAACATTGTATCTCTTCTCGTTCCGAAGTTATTAGCGACCTTAGAACGCCATCAGACAGAGCTCACATGTAGCGTTAGGCGGAAACTGACTTTCAAAAGTGATTGTTTTTTAGGTGTGTACTTATAGATTGTGACACGACTGTTACGCTGCTTCAAACCAGAACATTGTATCTCTTCTCGTTCCGAAGTTATTAGCGACCTTAGAACGCCATCAGACAGAGCTCACATGTAGCGTTAGGCGGAAACTGACTTTCAAAAGTGATTGTTTTTTAGGTGTGTACTTATAGATTGTGACACGACTGTTACGCTGCTTCAAACCAGAACATTGTATCTCTTCTCGTTCCGAAGTTATTAGCGACCTTAGAACGCCATCAGACAGAGCTCACATGTAGCGTTAGGCGGAAACTGACTTTCAAAAGTGATTGTTTTTTAGGTGTGTACTTATAGATTGTGACACGACTGTTACGCTGCTTCAAACCAGAACATTGTATCTCTTCTCGTTCCGAAGTTATTAGCGACCTTAGAACGCCATCAGACAGAGCTCACATGTAGCGTTAGGCGGAAACTGACTTTCAAAAGTGATTGTTTTTTAGGTGTGTACTTATAGATTGTGACACGACTGTTACGCTGCTTCAAACCAGAACATTGTATCTCTTCTCGTTCCGAAGTTATTAG
The DNA here is from genome assembly GCA_031893035.1 of Dermolepida albohirtum. NCBI lineage: Eukaryota > Metazoa > Arthropoda > Insecta > Coleoptera > Scarabaeidae > Dermolepida > Dermolepida albohirtum. The sequence continues at coordinate 8,266 of JAVIWB010001507.1, read as the reverse complement.
CGACCTTAGAACGCCATCAGACAGAGCTCACATGTAGCGTTAGGCGGAAACTGACTTTCAAAAGTGATTGTTTTTTAGGTGTGTACTTATAGATTGTGACACGACTGTTACGCTGCTTCAAACCAGAACATTGTATCTCTTCTCGTTCCGAAGTTATTAGCGACCTTAGAACGCCATCAGACAGAGCTCACATGTAGCGTTAGGCGGAAACTGACTTTCAAAAGTGATTGTTTTTTAGGTGTGTACTTATAGATTGTGACACGACTGTTACGCTGCTTCAAACCAGAACATTGTATCTCTTCTCGTTCCGAAGTTATTAGCGACCTTAGAACGCCATCAGACAGAGCTCACATGTAGCGTTAGGCGGAAACTGACTTTCAAAAGTGATTGTTTTTTAGGTGTGTACTTATAGATTGTGACACGACTGTTACGCTGCTTCAAACCAGAACATTGTATCTCTTCTCGTTCCGAAGTTATTAGCGACCTTAGAACGCCATCAGACAGAGCTCACATGTAGCGTTAGGCGGAAACTGACTTTCAAAAGTGATTGTTTTTTAGGTGTGTACTTATAGATTGTGACACGACTGTTACGCTGCTTCAAACCAGAACATTGTATCTCTTCTCGTTCCGAAGTTATTAGCGACCTTAGAACGCCATCAGACAGAGCTCACATGTAGCGTTAGGCGGAAACTGACTTTCAAAAGTGATTGTTTTTTAGGTGTGTACTTATAGATTGTGACACGACTGTTACGCTGCTTCAAACCAGAACATTGTATCTCTTCTCGTTCCGAAGTTATTAGCGACCTTAGAACGCCATCAGACAGAGCTCACATGTAGCGTTAGGCGGAAACTGACTTTCAAAAGTGATTGTTTTTTAGGTGTGTACTTATAGATTGTGACACGACTGTTACGCTGCTTCAAACCAGAACATTGTATCTCTTCTCGTTCCGAAGTTATTAGCGACCTTAGAACGCCATCAGACAGAGCTCACATGTAGCGTTAGGCGGAAACTGACTTTCAAAAGTGATTGTTTTTTAGGTGTGTACTTATAGATTGTGACACGACTGTTACGCTGCTTCAAACCAGAACATTGTATCTCTTCTCGTTCCGAAGTTATTAGCGACCTTAGAACGCCATCAGACAGAGCTCACATGTAGCGTTAGGCGGAAACTGACTTTCAAAAGTGATTGTTTTTTAGGTGTGTACTTATAGATTGTGACACGACTGTTACGCTGCTTCAAACCAGAACATTGTATCTCTTCTCGTTCCGAAGTTATTAGCGACCTTAGAACGCCATCAGACAGAGCTCACATGTAGCGTTAGGCGGAAACTGACTTTCAAAAGTGATTGTTTTTTAGGTGTGTACTTATAGATTGTGACACGACTGTTACGCTGCTTCAAACCAGAACATTGTATCTCTTCTCGTTCCGAAGTTATTAGCGACCTTAGAACGCCATCAGACAGAGCTCACATGTAGCGTTAGGCGGAAACTGACTTTCAAAAGTGATTGTTTTTTAGGTGTGTACTTATAGATTGTGACACGACTGTTACGCTGCTTCAAACCAGAACATTGTATCTCTTCTCGTTCCGAAGTTATTAGCGACCTTAGAACGCCATCAGACAGAGCTCACATGTAGCGTTAGGGAAACTGACTTTCAAAAGTGATTGTTTTTTAGGTGTGTACTTATAGATTGTGACACGACTGTTACGCTGCTTCAAACCAGAACATTGTATCTCTTCTCGTTCCGAAGTTATTAGCGACCTTAGAACGCCATCAGACAGAGCTCACATGTAGCGTTAGGCGGAAACTGACTTTCAAAAGTGATTGTTTTTTAGGTGTGTACTTATAGATTGTGACACGACTGTTACGCTGCTTCAAACCAGAACATTGTATCTCTTCTCGTTCCGAAGTTATTAGCGACCTTAGAACGCCATCAGACAGAGCTCACATGTAGCGTTAGGCGGAAACTGACTTTCAAAAGTGATTGTTTTTTAGGTGTGTACTTATAGATTGTGACACGACTGTTACGCTGCTTCAAACCAGAACATTGTATCTCTTCTCGTTCCGAAGTTATTAGCGACCTTAGAACGCCATCAGACAGAGCTCACATGTAGCGTTAGGCGGAAACTGACTTTCAAAAGTGATTGTTTTTTAGGTGTGTACTTATAGATTGTGACACGACTGTTACGCTGCTTCAAACCAGAACATTGTATCTCTTCTCGTTCCGAAGTTATTAGCGACCTTAGAACGCCATCAGACAGAGCTCACATGTAGCGTTAGGCGGAAACTGACTTTCAAAAGTGATTGTTTTTTAGGTGTGTACTTATAGATTGTGACACGACTGTTACGCTGCTTCAAACCAGAACATTGTATCTCTTCTCGTTCCGAAGTTATTAGCGACCTTAGAACGCCATCAGACAGAGCTCACATGTAGCGTTAGGCGGAAACTGACTTTCAAAAGTGATTGTTTTTTAGGTGTGTACTTATAGATTGTGACACGACTGTTACGCTGCTTCAAACCAGAACATTGTATCTCTTCTCGTTCCGAAGTTATTAGCGACCTTAGAACGCCATCAGACAGAGCTCACATGTAGCGTTAGGCGGAAACTGACTTTCAAAAGTGATTGTTTTTTAGGTGTGTACTTATAGATTGTGACACGACTGTTACGCTGCTTCAAACCAGAACATTGTATCTCTTCTCGTTCCGAAGTTATTAGCGACCTTAGAACGCCATCAGACAGAGCTCACATGTAGCGTTAGGCGGAAACTGACTTTCAAAAGTGATTGTTTTTTAGGTGTGTACTTATAGATTGTGACACGACTGTTACGCTGCTTCAAACCAGAACATTGTATCTCTTCTCGTTCCGAAGTTATTAGCGACCTTAGAACGCCATCAGACAGAGCTCACATGTAGCGTTAGGCGGAAACTGACTTTCAAAAGTGATTGTTTTTTAGGTGTGTACTTATAGATTGTGACACGACTGTTACGCTGCTTCAAACCAGAACATTGTATCTCTTCTCGTTCCGAAGTTATTAGCGACCTTAGAACGCCATCAGACAGAGCTCACATGTAGCGTTAGGCGGAAACTGACTTTCAAAAGTGATTGTTTTTTAGGTGTGTACTTATAGATTGTGACACGACTGTTACGCTGCTTCAAACCAGAACATTGTATCTCTTCTCGTTCCGAAGTTATTAGCGACCTTAGAACGCCATCAGACAGAGCTCACATGTAGCGTTAGGCGGAAACTGACTTTCAAAAGTGATTGTTTTTTAGGTGTGTACTTATAGATTGTGACACGACTGTTACGCTGCTTCAAACCAGAACATTGTATCTCTTCTCGTTCCGAAGTTATTAGCGACCTTAGAACGCCATCAGACAGAGCTCACATGTAGCGTTAGGCGGAAACTGACTTTCAAAAGTGATTGTTTTTTAGGTGTGTACTTATAGATTGTGACACGACTGTTACGCTGCTTCAAACCAGAACATTGTATCTCTTCTCGTTCCGAAGTTATTAGCGACCTTAGAACGCCATCAGACAGAGCTCACATGTAGCGTTAGGCGGAAACTGACTTTCAAAAGTGATTGTTTTTTAGGTGTGTACTTATAGATTGTGACACGACTGTTACGCTGCTTCAAACCAGAACATTGTATCTCTTCTCGTTCCGAAGTTATTAGCGACCTTAGAACGCCATCAGACAGAGCTCACATGTAGCGTTAGGCGGAAACTGACTTTCAAAAGTGATTGTTTTTTAGGTGTGTACTTATAGATTGTGACACGACTGTTACGCTGCTTCAAACCAGAACATTGTATCTCTTCTCGTTCCGAAGTTATTAGCGACCTTAGAACGCCATCAGACAGAGCTCACATGTAGCGTTAGGCGGAAACTGACTTTCAAAAGTGATTGTTTTTTAGGTGTGTACTTATAGATTGTGACACGACTGTTACGCTGCTTCAAACCAGAACATTGTATCTCTTCTCGTTCCGAAGTTATTAGCGACCTTAGAACGCCATCAGACAGAGCTCACATGTAGCGTTAGGCGGAAACTGACTTTCAAAAGTGATTGTTTTTTAGGTGTGTACTTATAGATTGTGACACGACTGTTACGCTGCTTCAAACCAGAACATTGTATCTCTTCTCGTTCCGAAGTTATTAGCGACCTTAGAACGCCATCAGACAGAGCTCACATGTAGCGTTAGGCGGAAACTGACTTTCAAAAGTGATTGTTTTTTAGGTGTGTACTTATAGATTGTGACACGACTGTTACGCTGCTTCAAACCAGAACATTGTATCTCTTCTCGTTCCGAAGTTATTAGCGACCTTAGAACGCCATCAGACAGAGCTCACATGTAGCGTTAGGCGGAAACTGACTTTCAAAAGTGATTGTTTTTTAGGTGTGTACTTATAGATTGTGACACGACTGTTACGCTGCTTCAAACCAGAACATTGTATCTCTTCTCGTTCCGAAGTTATTAGCGACCTTAGAACGCCATCAGACAGAGCTCACATGTAGCGTTAGGCGGAAACTGACTTTCAAAAGTGATTGTTTTTTAGGTGTGTACTTATAGATTGTGACACGACTGTTACGCTGCTTCAAACCAGAACATTGTATCTCTTCTCGTTCCGAAGTTATTAGCGACCTTAGAACGCCATCAGACAGAGCTCACATGTAGCGTTAGGCGGAAACTGACTTTCAAAAGTGATTGTTTTTTAGGTGTGTACTTATAGATTGTGACACGACTGTTACGCTGCTTCAAACCAGAACATTGTATCTCTTCTCGTTCCGAAGTTATTAGCGACCTTAGAACGCCATCAGACAGAGCTCACATGTAGCGTTAGGCGGAAACTGACTTTCAAAAGTGATTGTTTTTTAGGTGTGTACTTATAGATTGTGACACGACTGTTACGCTGCTTCAAACCAGAACATTGTATCTCTTCTCGTTCCGAAGTTATTAGCGACCTTAGAACGCCATCAGACAGAGCTCACATGTAGCGTTAGGCGGAAACTGACTTTCAAAAGTGATTGTTTTTTAGGTGTGTACTTATAGATTGTGACACGACTGTTACGCTGCTTCAAACCAGAACATTGTATCTCTTCTCGTTCCGAAGTTATTAGCGACCTTAGAACGCCATCAGACAGAGCTCACATGTAGCGTTAGGCGGAAACTGACTTTCAAAAGTGATTGTTTTTTAGGTGTGTACTTATAGATTGTGACACGACTGTTACGCTGCTTCAAACCAGAACATTGTATCTCTTCTCGTTCCGAAGTTATTAGCGACCTTAGAACGCCATCAGACAGAGCTCACATGTAGCGTTAGGCGGAAACTGACTTTCAAAAGTGATTGTTTTTTAGGTGTGTACTTATAGATTGTGACACGACTGTTACGCTGCTTCAAACCAGAACATTGTATCTCTTCTCGTTCCGAAGTTATTAGCGACCTTAGAACGCCATCAGACAGAGCTCACATGTAGCGTTAGGCGGAAACTGACTTTCAAAAGTGATTGTTTTTTAGGTGTGTACTTATAGATTGTGACACGACTGTTACGCTGCTTCAAACCAGAACATTGTATCTCTTCTCGTTCCGAAGTTATTAGCGACCTTAGAACGCCATCAGACAGAGCTCACATGTAGCGTTAGGCGGAAACTGACTTTCAAAAGTGATTGTTTTTTAGGTGTGTACTTATAGATTGTGACACGACTGTTACGCTGCTTCAAACCAGAACATTGTATCTCTTCTCGTTCCGAAGTTATTAGCGACCTTAGAACGCCATCAGACAGAGCTCACATGTAGCGTTAGGCGGAAACTGACTTTCAAAAGTGATTGTTTTTTAGGTGTGTACTTATAGATTGTGACACGACTGTTACGCTGCTTCAAACCAGAACATTGTATCTCTTCTCGTTCCGAAGTTATTAGCGACCTTAGAACGCCATCAGACAGAGCTCACATGTAGCGTTAGGCGGAAACTGACTTTCAAAAGTGATTGTTTTTTAGGTGTGTACTTATAGATTGTGACACGACTGTTACGCTGCTTCAAACCAGAACATTGTATCTCTTCTCGTTCCGAAGTTATTAGCGACCTTAGAACGCCATCAGACAGAGCTCACATGTAGCGTTAGGCGGAAACTGACTTTCAAAAGTGATTGTTTTTTAGGTGTGTACTTATAGATTGTGACACGACTGTTACGCTGCTTCAAACCAGAACATTGTATCTCTTCTCGTTCCGAAGTTATTAGCGACCTTAGAACGCCATCAGACAGAGCTCACATGTAGCGTTAGGCGGAAACTGACTTTCAAAAGTGATTGTTTTTTAGGTGTGTACTTATAGATTGTGACACGACTGTTACGCTGCTTCAAACCAGAACATTGTATCTCTTCTCGTTCCGAAGTTATTAGCGACCTTAGAACGCCATCAGACAGAGCTCACATGTAGCGTTAGGCGGAAACTGACTTTCAAAAGTGATTGTTTTTTAGGTGTGTACTTATAGATTGTGACACGACTGTTACGCTGCTTCAAACCAGAACATTGTATCTCTTCTCGTTCCGAAGTTATTAGCGACCTTAGAACGCCATCAGACAGAGCTCACATGGAGCGTTAGGCGGAAACTGACTTTCAAAAGTGATTGTTTTTTAGGTGTGTACTTATAGATTGTGACACGACTGTTACGCTGCTTCAAACCAGAACATTGTATCTCTTCTCGTTCCGAAGTTATTAGCGACCTTAGAACGCCATCAGACAGAGCTCACATGTAGCGTTAGGCGGAAACTGACTTTCAAAAGTGATTGTTTTTTAGGTGTGTACTTATAGATTGTGACACGACTGTTACGCTGCTTCAAACCAGAACATTGTATCTCTTCTCGAAACTGACTTTCAAAAGTGATTGTTTTTTAGGTGTGTACTTATAGATTGTGACACGACTGTTACGCTGCTTCAAACCAGAACATTGTATCTCTTCTCGTTCCGAAGTTATTAGCGACCTTAGAACGCCATCAGACAGAGCTCACATGTAGCGTTAGGCGGAAACTGACTTTCAAAAGTGATTGTTTTTTAGGTGTGTACTTATAGATTGTGACACGACTGTTACGCTGCTTCAAACCAGAACATTGTATCTCTTCTCGTTCCGAAGTTATTAGCGACCTTAGAACGCCATCAGGCAGAGCTCACATGTAGCGTTAGGCGGAAACTGACTTTCAAAAGTGATTGTTTTTTAGGTGTGTACTTATAGATTGTGACACGACTGTTACGCTGCTTCAAACCAGAACATTGTATCTCTTCTCGTTCCGAAGTTATTAGCGACCTTAGAACGCCATCAGACAGAGCTCACATGTAGCGTTAGGCGGAAACTGACTTTCAAAAGTGATTGTTTTTTAGGTGTGTACTTATAGATTGTGACACGACTGTTACGCTGCTTCAAACCAGAACATTGTATCTCTTCTCTCTCGTTCCGAAGTTATTAGCGACCTTAGAACGCCATCAGACAGAGCTCACATGTAGCGTTAGGCGGAAACTGACTTTCAAAAGTGATTGTTTTTTAGGTGTGTACTTATAGATTGTGACACGACTGTTACGCTGCTTCAAACCAGAACATTGTATCTCTTCTCGTTCCGAAGTTATTAGCGACCTTAGAACGCCATCAGACAGAGCTCACATGTAGCGTTAGGCGGAAACTGACTTTCAAAAGTGATTGTTTTTTAGGTGTGTACTTATAGATTGTGACACGACTGTTACGCTGCTTCAAACCAGAACATTGTATCTCTTCGTTCACTGTTACGCTGCTTCAAACCAGAACATTGTATCTCTTCTCGTTCCGAAGTTATTAGCGACCTTAGAACGCCATCAGACAGGGTCACATGTAGCGTTAGGCGGAAACTGACTTTCAAAAGTGATTGTTTTTTAGGTGTGTACTTATAGATTGTGACACGACTGTTACGCTGCTTCAAACCAGAACATTGTATCTCTTCTCGTTCCGAAGTTATTAGCGACCTTAGAACGCCATCAGACAGAGCTCACATGTACTTCGCGAATTAAGATTCATGGGTACTTAGTTGGATTTAATGTTTGGATATTTGTCAATTTAGTGCTTAAACCGAACAGATCCTTCTAAGATGCTTAAATGAGCTATGTGCTTAGGGAAATACTTTCAAAAGATTGTTTTTTGTGATTATAGTGACAGACGCCAACAGACAGATCCTTGCGAATTTACGACTTAAAGCCTAGGGTACTTGGGCGTACTTCAAAAGATTTTTTAGTTGACTTGTGCCAC
>JAVIWB010001506.1:0-22488 GCA_031893035.1 Dermolepida albohirtum | reverse complement strand
CACACACACACACACACACACACACACACACACACATACAATGGACAATAATTTTATCGGTATATACTTAAATCAATTTCAAATCCGTCTGTTGCTGTAGCGGAGAGAGAAAGGTCTCATAAGGCTAATGTCAATGTGGTGACGGCTACGAGTGCAATGGAAGGTCGCCAACGCTACCTAAGTGAATTCGAGAGGTTAAGTCGTCGGAGTGCATTTAGCGGCTTCCAAGATATTGCGTAACATATGGAACGATGGGGGACTAAAGAATGCACAGCCTAAGTTGCGATGCCCTCGTATGACTACGAAGCGTGAATATTTCGCTTCAATTCATGCTGTGATAGTGTGTCCTATTTCCCTTTTCCGGCAACTGGCGCAAATATGGCCCAGGGCGGGAAGATGCTTTGACTGCGCGAACTGTACGATAGCCTTTAGTGCACTGCGAACATAACGTATTCTATTAACATCGAATACTGTCGTATACTGAGCGAGTAATGCAATGGTGTGTTAAATTGATGCTTATCTTGTGTTTTGACGGATTACGATTCACGCTGGGTGTAGTAGACGCGCAATTTTGGTTCGTCGAAGACATGATGAAATCTATAGGTGAAGTTAACCATGCCATGTCCACTGGCAGCAGGACATAATAATATGGGGTGCTATAGCATACGAGGGCCATACACGTCTAGTCTGTAGCAGACAATGATGGGTTGCCGTTATGTAGGCGAAGTGTTATGCGATCGAACATGCCTGGGACGTAATAGGTCGAAGACTTTAGCAAAAAAAGTTCACATGTAACCAGTATTGTACTAAGTTTTACCTAGTCACGAATGTTAGAGCTCTGATGTTTTTATTTAATAATCTTTAACTTCAACCATGCATATAAAAATTTGTGTATTCACTTTGTGTGTAAGTGAAAAACTTAGAGAATTAACGATGTAGGAAATAATCACTTTAATTGAAGAAGTCGAAAGCGGCATAGAGTAATGCGTTATTTGTCGAATAAAATCTCTCCTAGGTTATTTAATGAACATGAACTTAAAGTCTATTTCGGCTTGGCTATAGGTTTAAGTAACCTTATAATATTTGTGACAGTAAGATTCAGGGTGAACGTGAACTTAGAAGAAGCAGCAATTTGGGTGCAATCTAAGTTAAGTAACTTATTAGAAAAATATAGTACAGATGATATTTAGTGGCAACTAGACAGGTCTCTTTTATAAACTTATATATACTTGACCACATTCTTAGATTTAAAGGGAAGAAATGTATTGATGAAAACAATTCAAAATTTGAATAACCATGTTGTTATGTGCTATCATGACAGGAAGTGGAAAACGTGATTTTATAGTTATAGGAAAATTTTAAATCCTTAGATGCTTTAAACATGTCCAAAAAGCTACCATATAAATTAACTTAGAAAATTTTAGTTATCTGAATTACCTATTTATTATTTGAGAATTTACAAATGATTTTATAACACTAGTGTATATACGTATATAGTTTCTTATGGTTACATTTTTACTTTACCAAAAAGAAACAAATCAAAAAATTAAAAATAAATATAAATATAATTCATATACAGAAATGTGTATGAGAGCGCATACACAGTCTATGAACATTTCGTTAGTATTAGAATATGTTGTTGCATAATTATAACAAAAAATTCTTTAAAACAAGAAATTAAAAATTATAAGTAATATATTTTGCTTGTTATATATATTATATTGTAGTTTGTAATATTATTTGATAATGTTTTAGATTTATGTACATGCGTTGCCTTGTTCTTTTATAAAGTACTTCGTTACGTTTACGTAGGTTTAACGCACAATTTGGTTTGATCCCGACGGCTGTTACAAGCGAGTATGACTGTATATAGATTCCGGTGGCTTCTGTCAATAGATCATTTATATGTTATAGCAGGTGACATATACCGAGCGTCCAATGACATGATTGCCACAGCTTAAAGATGAATTACTGAAGCAATTCCAAGTTAAAAATGTCTAATAAACATATCCCCAATACACTATCGTAACTAAGCTACAAGCATTTGAAATATTAGGTAACCCTACTAATGCATTTCCGCATTTTGGTGTCTACCAAAATGGGGAGGTGCATTAGTAGGTAGTAATGTAGTAAGAGATATTCTCATCAAAATTATATGAATCGGTGGATTGGAAGAGGTTCAGCAGTTGCGTAGCCGACAAGACTACCAGACTTAAATCCCTCGAAAACAGACAAAAATTTGTTGCTAAAATTATGACTGCCGCAGAAACTATTTGTGCTGATCCTGAGATTGTTAGCAGAGCTGCCTCTTCAATTCCAAGAAGAGCTAGACTATATACGCTGCAGCTGGGTGGACATTTTGTACAACTAATTCAATAAAGCGATTTCTTTTTAAATTATTTTCGTTGCGATTTTTTTTGTAATGCGACAAAATACCTGTATTAGCAGGATTTTGGGTATATGTTTATTAGACATTTTTAACTTGAAATTGCTCCAGTAACACATCCTTAAACTGTGGCAATCATGTCATGGAACACTCGGTATATATATATATATATTAGGTGCGCAACTAAGTTCTCGCTGTTTTTTTGATAAAAATACAACTTTATTGTGAAAAAATGTTTACAAATGAATCATTCAAAATATTGCCCATCGCTAGCGATAACTTTTTCCCATCTTTCTGGCAGAGCTCGAATACCGTCACGGTAGAAGTGTTCGTCTTTTGAGGCTATCCACGAATCAAGCCATTTCGAGATGTCTTCATATGAGCGGAACTGCTGATTAGCCAGACCATGTGCCATCGAACGGAACAAGTAATAATCGGACGGCGCAATATCTGGGGAATATGGCGGGTGGGGTAGGACTTCCCATTTGAGCTTTTCTAAGTAGATTTTAACGGGTTTGGCAACGTGAGGCCGACCGTTGTCATGCTGTAGAATCACTTTTTCGTGCCTCTGCTCGTATTGTGACCCCTTTTCACGCAGTGCTTGGCTCAATCGCTTTAATTAAGTTCGATACCGTTCCCCAGTGACGGTTTCGTTCGGTTTCAACAGCTCATAATAAATAACACCGCCCTGGTCCCACTAAATACACAGCAAAACCTTCACAGCGTGAATATTCGGCCGAACCGACGAAGTATGACCGGGCAGTCCCCATGATTTTGTTCTCTTTGGGTTGCTGTAATGAATCCATTTTTCATCACCCGTAACGATGCGATGAAGAAAACCTTTCCTTTTTTGCCGCTGGAGCAGTTGTTCACAGCCGAAAAAACGACGCTCAACGTCTCTCGGCTTCAAATCACAAGGAACCCAAGTTCCTTGTTTTTGAATCATTCCCAACGCATGCAATCGCTGGGAAATGGCTTGGCGTGTAACTCCTAATGCTGAAGCAAGCTCTTTTTGCGTTTGGCACGGTTCCTCATCGAGCAATGCCTCCAATTCAGCGTCTTCGAAGGTTTTTGGTCTTCCTTCACGCGAACGGTCATCAACATCGAAACCACCGTCTTTGAAGCGGCGGAACCAATCACGGCACGTTGTTTCACTTAGAGCAGCATCTCCGTAAACTTTTTGGAGTTCTCGATGCGCTTCAGCCGTCGTTTTCTTCGAATGAAAGAAGAAAAGCAACACTTCCCGCAAATAACGATTATTTGGCACAAAATTAGACATTTTCACACAATCAAAAGTATATGATAATGTGTCAAAGGGGTTTGTTTACCATTTGTCTAATCTTGATTCATGACGTTTTGGTTATGTCACAATCGACCAGCACTTATTACTGGAGCCATTTCTTGAAAAGCAGCGAGAACTTAGTTGCGCACCTAATATGTTCGAATGAAGGTTCTCGCGGTTGTAAGTATGAATAATATTAGATTCTCGGGCTCTCCACGATGTTGGACAGAAGTTCTTGAAAGAATCGGCGTCTTGACGTTCCTATGACATCTCAATCATCTTCCTGAAACTCAGTTTCAGGTTGACGCTTCACTACGGAACAACTCGTGAAGATGATTGAGATGTTATCGAATCGAGATATATATATATATATTGGGTCTGGGAAAAAGTTCGTGGCGTTTTTTCAGTAAAATTCAACTGGTCCCCGCATGGCGCGTGGACGAATTCATTTAAACCGAATATGCTCCATTATTATCGACAATGTTTCGCCATTTTTTTGGTAGATCCATGATCCCATCGGTGAAAAACTTCTGTGGTTTCTGGTCGAAAAACTGAATCAAGTAGTTTTCACAGGCTTCTTTTGAAACCAACTTAATTCCATTGAGAGAGTTCTGCAGAGATCGAAACAGATGATAGTCAGAGGGTGCTATATCCGGACTGTAAGGTGGGTGCATCAAAACTTCCCAACCAAACTCTCTCAATTTTTGACGGGTCATCAAAGAAGTGTGTGGTCGGGCGTTGTCATGATGGAAGACAACACCTTTCCTATTAATCAATTCGGGCCGTTTTCTTTCAATCGCCTGGCGTAATCTCTCTAGTTGTGCACAGTAGAGTTGAGAATCAATCGTCTGACCAGTTGGAAGTAGCTCGTAGTGGACGATTCCCCTCCAGTCCCACCATACACACAGCATCACCTTTTTTGGCGTCAATGTTGGCTTAGCGAACGCTGGTGACGGCTCACCATCCTTTATCCACGATCTTTTATGCTTCCGATTATCGTACGTAATCCATTTTTCATCTCCGGTTATTAAACGTTTCAGAAACGGCTCGATTTCATTCCGTTTCAGCAACGCATCGCAGATGTTAATTCGGTCAATCATGTTTTTCACGCTCAACTCATGAGGAACCCATACGTCAAGCTTTTTTTTGTAACCAGCTTTGTGTAAATGGTTCAAAACAGTTTTGTTGTCAATGCCTAGCTCCATGCCAATATCTACACTGCTGATATGCTTATCTTGTTGGACTTTTTCAAGAATTTCATCAGATTTTTCAGTGATTGGACGACCGGAGCGTGACTCATCTTTCACATTGAAATTTCCAGAACGAAAGCGAGCGAACCATTTCCGCGCAACAGATTTCGATAAAGTACCTTCACCGTACACAGCACAAATTTTATCACAAGCCTGCGCAGCGTTCTTCCCCTTATCATAATAATATTGCAGAATATAGCGAAATTTCTCATTATTCTTCTCCATTTTCAAGTGCGAATAACTTTCCAACCACTGCACCGATTACAATGTTTCTACGCTCAAACTAACGTTCGGAAGGTCATCTAAAAAACGAGCCCTCGGTGGTGTCGCTGTGACTTGTTGTTCTTTAGTTATCGGCAACCAATGCCATCTATCGGGAAAAACGCCACGAACTTTTTCCCAGACCCAATATATACATATATACATATATATATATATATATATATATATGTATATATATACATATATACATATATACATATATACATATATATATATACACATACATCGACTGCTTCTTTCGGGAGTTGCGCCGTGTGAATATCGTTGAGCCCTGATCAGAGTTATTCTCTAGACGAGTTTTTGGCAATCTTGCTGTTTCCAGTCTCAAGTCGTTGCTGTTGGCATCGTTCTTTGAGTGATATTGGGAACGACTGCAGCAGCAACAACTTGGGAATGGCAACAGCGAGGTTGCCGGAAGATCGTCTGTAGAATAGCCCTTTCCAGGCTTCAACTGCGCAACTCTCGAAAGAAGCCGAATACTCAACCTGTAAATTTGTCTTAAACGGGGCGGTTTTTTCTGACATTCCGAACGTATCTGCGGTTGTGCCAATGTAAAAACTCTTACTTGTATAACAAATTACATCCTATATCTCTAACACCTAGCATTTTTTATAGAGTATGCGATGCTACAAAGACTTCACATATCTCACAATAACATTATCTGCGGAGGATAGTATGGTTTTCGGTGTCAATGGTCGACTACCACCGTTATTCACTGTTTTATTAATCGAGTTTTGCAGGCGTTGGATAGGAGTGAGTGTGTGGGGACTAATTTTTTTTGATTTGTTCAGAGCTTTTGATTGCGTAAATTAGTATCTCTTAGTTGAAAAGTTGTATTTTGACGGTATACGTGGAGTTTTAATGGAATAATTTAAATCATATTTAATCGGTAGAGTCCAATTTGTAAGAGTTACGTTTAAAGAGGATAAAACCACTCAAAATTATGTATAGTCTCTTGCCTATAACGGTTTGTGTGCCGCAGGACACCAATTATTCTTTGTTTATATAGATGATGATACATGCAATGGTTTCGAGACTGAATGATCTATGTGCCAATCTAGATAGAACAAACTTTATTGTTTCCGTACCCCTCAGAATAGAGCTGTGTTTGATTTGCAAGTAGAGTTGAATAGCTCATATATAACTAATGAGCCGAACAAATAAATTGTTGGGAATGTCTGTTGACCAGAATCTAGAATGAGGTATACACTGTGGAAAAGGTTTAATAGTACATGTTTTTTAATTAGGAACTTGAAGACAAACTTTTTAATTTAATTTTATTAGTGAAGTGTACCTACTGTATATATATATAAAATTCCCTTCCAAAACATCGCACAATTCTGAGCCATGCAAAAAGCGTATAAATATAAAGAAGGGAAATCGAATTTACGTGATAAGTATTTCATTTTTAAAATGTATAATGAGTTATATACACCAAAATTATTGGTACTGTTGAAGGTGTATAAAACTAAATTTTGCGCTATAATAATATTATATCGTAATAGATATATCCAGACCACTACTTATTTCATACGTTTTCGAGCCTAAATATGCATTTTCATGTATTTTTTTACAAACCTGAACCAGTTGCCCAGTTTACATACAGTTCGGAATGGTGTTCTATCAATCGTATCAATATTATTATTTGTATTATTGTTTGTATTATTATATTATTTGTAACAATAATAACTTTTCAGAAAACAATGGAGCAGAATTTAAAACAGTACAATGCTTGTGAAAGACACTACATACTGTATTATGGCTATTGATATTGATTGATAGACATACAAAAATGATCGAAAATGATCGAAATTATTCACTCTTTCGATAATATATTTAACGAGCCATTTAATTAGTTACAACTACAAAATTTATAGTTTTTTAAATTTTTTTCATTTCAGTAATGGAAAATATGTTTAACTATAAATATAAATAATTGCTTATACATTTTGCATTGAATAGCATTAATTATACTTATAACTCTTCATATCTACACTACCTTGTCAAAGTCATCAAATTTGCTTTCGACTTTATTTAATGGGACAAATATTTGACATTTTTAATTTAGTAACTAAACTTTATTCTTAAGTTAAACTTTTATACTAAATTTAAATAAATGCCAATGTTTGTAAAGTATCTAATATTTAGTCGGAAAACCCTTACTATTAATTACCTCTTGACATCGCTTTTCATGAATTCTATAAGTGTTCAACAGAACTGGGGTGGAATCGAATACCAAGCAAAATCAATTGCTTCGTAAAGCTTATCCGAACTTGGGTAATGGTGCTCACCAACTTTCTTCTTGACTTAATACGACAAACTCTACGACGGCGAGCCAATAACCGAAATCATTAACCGAAGTCATTATAATGTCTTTAATGATCACAGAACTTTTAAATTGTTATCATGAACTAGTTTTACAGGTGTTAGGCAAATTTTCGTCTACGTAGGGTACAAGAACATTTTCCAATATATTGATGTATATGGATGTATTGGTGTTGACATACATCAACATACCATCACATTTAGTCAAATGTAAATGACCATCAAACACGGAGGAGGGTGTTTGATGTTCTTTTAGTGTACTTAGGATCCCATTCAGTACTTGAAAGCCGATGAACGTACAGTTTTCCGTCGGAACCACAACGGTTTTCTTTTGTTTCGTCCGTAAATAACAATCAATCAATAACAATCAGCTTGATTCCTTCAAGATTTTTTGCCGTTTCCAAATACTTGTAGTATAAGAGTATGAGTATATGCCGTTGTGTAGTACTTGTAATAAACCCGCTATTATATGTTCTTCGTGGTGCAAGCAAAACCTGTGTTTTTAACACTTATGTATACTGGCTGCTATTATTGCAATAATTACATAACATATTTACTATATCTATAATAGTACTGTTCACAACTATATAAACAAATCACATTGCAGTACGTAGTGTCTTTAATCTTTAACAACCACTATACAAGTACTTTTTTAAATCCTTCTATTTTTCGAAAAGTAATTATTGTTGTAAACAATTATATTGATAGAATAACATGCCGAACTGTACGTAAATAAAATTATATTTTTGCGTTCTTCCTGTATACCATTTTTCCTAATATGCACGTGCACTTTCAAAATTTATTACACAGCATCGTTTTTTAAGTAAAAGCGACTTTAATTTTGTTAGATAGAAGAAAACAAATTATTAATAAATGGAAAGTATGGAGTACTAAGTTCCCTGTTATTTATTTTTCTCGAAATTGAGCCTGTATAACACAAATTGTATTTCAAAAAAATTAATATCTCCTATCGTTACCGAGATATTTAGAAATATTTTAAATTATACATAAATTTTTGGAGAGAGTTGTTCCTCGAAATCGAATGATTGAACCGATATACCATATTTACGCAAAATTGCTGCGAGCATCTCCAGTGACAAGTTGCAGAAGTAAAATATTAAAGATTGATACAATTCTACATTAGTTAATTTCAAGAGGGTGTTGAGAAAACTTATCTAATGTTATAAAGTTTGCATCACTTTGATATTAGTTCAGCGGCAGTATAAGGCTATTTGAACACAATATATATATATATATATATATATATATATATATATATATATATATATATATACAGTAGTGTTACAGTCATATATTAATATTATTATTAATATAATTAAGATTATAATAGAAGGATCGCTTGCAGTTTAAGTAAATTTTAGTTATTGAACTGTTGGGAATAATAAATATTCCAATATTTCAATTTCGTAAATTATTCACGATTGTGTAGTACTTAAGTCTCCATAATGGGAAGAATACGTATTGGAGAACGCCACAGAATAATTATGTTTCTCAACGAAGGACAGACGCAGCGACAAATAGCTGAAAAAACACATTTTTCCAAAATAGCAATTAGGGAGTTGATAAAAAAATTTCGCGGAAACATGTTCTGTTGAGGATAAACTAAAGAGTGAACGGGTCCTCAAAGTTAAGTATACCCACAAAAGGTATCTAAAAATATAGTCTGCGAAATCGCCTCAAATCTTTTAAAAAACTAGCGGTCGAACTTAAAATTGAGGCAGAGGTGTAAGTGACTACTTCGTGTGTTACAAGACATTTAATTAGCAAGGACTTGGGGGATATGCTGCTATTTGTAAACCACTATTTCATCGCGATAATACACAAAAACGTTTGCAGTTTGTGAAAAACATCTGCATTGGACTGCAGAAATGTGAAACGGGGTGACGTATCGAAATTCGAGGTTTTCGGTAGTAAAAGATGTCAGCGTATTCGTCGGAGAAAGGGAGAAACATGAAACCTCGAATGTTCACAACAAACAATCAAATATGGTGGTGGGTCTGTCTTAGTATGGGCATTTCGGAAAATGGACCGGGAGATTTTATAATAATTAATGGAAAATTAATTGCAAAATGTTGTCGTGATATCTTAAGGGAACATGTTATACCTTCTGACGGCAATTAATTGGATACAATTTTATGTTTCAACATGACGATACCAAACATTACTTGGAAGTTCTTAAAAACTGCAAACATTTCTCAGGAGTTGTTAAAAACTACTTTCAAGAACTTTCTGAACGAGGAGTCCTGAAAATCATGATATGGCTGCCGCAAAGCTCCGACCTAAATATCATAGAGCACGTGTGGGACTACCTTGATCAGAAGAAGAATAAAAGGAGGTCAAAAAGTGTTTAAGAATGTGTTCAAGTACTGCAAGAAGAATGGGCAAATATTTTGAACGAATTCCTTTCAAAATTATACGAATCAATCACAAAAAGAATTGCTGATTTGCGTAAGCTAAGGGAAGCTATACAAAATATGAATTATTCTTTGATATATTGTTAATTAATTGTGTTTGTAATGTTTGTAAATTCATTAAATACAAAAATGCCAACTAATGTTTGATTTTATTTTACATAAATTTGCTAACTTGAGATTTTATTCAATTTATGCGCTCCTGGTATGTATGGAAAATCCTATACGTTTTTAAAGATATTAAATATTGTAAAGGAAAAATGAAAACGAACAAGTATATATAAATTTATTAACAATTTTTAAGATGCTACTCAATATTTTGTGGCACCTTTTCGTGCTTTGATTACTGCACGCACTCTTTTGAGGAAAAATTCTCGGTTCTCCTAAAATTTTTTTTGATTCCTTTGATTTACATTTGAAATAGACATTTTCTTCTTTAATATTGCCCACAAGTGTTTTATTGGTAAGTTTGAGGACTGAGAGGGCCACGGAAACGGGAAAATATTATTAGTAAATCAATCCATTGTCTTTTTTTATCTTGATGTAAGACATAATTGAGTCATCCTCTTTAAATGATTTTAGTATTGAAGCCTCTAAAACTTCGCTTAATATAGTAGTATAGCGCTCAGAATTCATGCGAGTCGCACAAAATAATTTTTCTATACCACTGGCGACCATACAACCGCAGATCATAACATTTCTACCACTCCTTCATATGCACTCCGACAGAAAACCTTTCAGCCTGCCCAAAAATTTAAGGCAAAAGAGCAAAAAAAAATTTGATTTAATAATTTTTCAAAATGTAAAACTGAATATAATTAATTAAATAATTTCTTAGCAATAGTTTTTTTTATTATTTAGATACTAGAAAAACTATAATGATGCCTACCTTGATATTGGATTCATCAGACCAAATAATGTTGGCCCATTCATCAGGTGTCCAATTTACATGTTTTTTTGTTCATTCCAATCGAAGTTTCTTATGGCGCTCACTAATAGTGGCTTACAATGAGCTTTCCGTGTAAATTTGCTGCTATTAGAAAATTTGTGTGTTCCAGAAGTGACTTTTATTTTGTGTTGCTGCCACAAATCATCCAGCTAGGTCTGTAGATGATTTTATCCACTCGTCAAAAGCATTTCTTACGAAAAAACGATGCACTCTGGGAGTGATTACATGTTTTCTTCTTGATTTTGGTCTATTTTCATAGGGAATCTGTTGCCTTAAATCTATTTATTGCTATTCGAATAGCTTTTCTCGAACACTTCATAGTTTTAAAAATTTTCTCTTGTGAATGAAGCAATACAATTATACTTCTTTCAGGCACAGTAAATTCGCGGTTTTCAATCATACTGATAATGAAAATAACTTTAAGTAGTCCCTTTTTTAAATTAAAACCAAAAGAGGTTTGGTCACTTCTAACACCTGTAAGATTGAAAAGAATACTATTCTATACGCTATTCTTGTTTACATATTATATAATTTTTAATATAAGACAGCTAACTAAATAAATTTTCCTATAAATTTCGTTTATAAATGAGTTTCGCTACACAATTGATGAAATTAGAATTACATTTAAAATAATTTTATTGAATTTATTCCAGTATTTTAGATATTTTGTTTTAATTTAATGGATACTTGATATATTTTTCCATAGCTATATATATAGCATCCTTTCAATTATTTATATATATTAAAGCATGTACTTAAGTTCAGTTATTTATTAAATTTTTTGTTAATTCTGAAGTAATTAACGTACTATTTCATAAAAAGGCATTTTTGTTGCGTTAATTAAGATTTTTTTGTACTTCACAGTTAACTTTATTTATAACATCATGAGACTTTAGATTAAAATAAAATAGAACGTACTCAAACTAATGTTTCACAATTGGATATCAAATAAAGTGTAGGTGCAAATTATTTGTATATATATCGTACTACTTCACAAAAATGCATTTGTGTTGCCTTAATTAAGATTCTTTGTACTTCACAGTTAACTTTGTTATCTTCATAAATTCGTGCTTAAAAATTTATATTTGTATTATTAATCATTAGACTCTAGATTAAAAAAAGTAGAACGTACTGAAACTAATGTTTCACAATTAGATATCAAATAAAGTGTAGATGCAGATTATTTTTTTCGTACAGCAGTGTTTATGATTGTATAGATTTATAAACTTCATATTTTTTTCAGACGACCACAACGTACGAGTAAACAAAAAGCTCTTAATCAAGTAAAGGTATGGTGTGGTAACATATCAGATGCAGACGAAGGCAATTCGAGTAAAAGAGCTTTTAGTGATTCAGATTCTGATTCGTTTGAAAAGAAAATGAAATTAGAAGAAGAGAGTACCGACTCCGAGGATGATGTTCGACCGCCAATTACAGTCAGAAAAGTTATAAAAACACCATTGAATGGAATTGCAAGGAAACAACCTTTACCTGAAAATATATTGGTGCCTGATGCTCATGGAGTTGTGACAATAAACCAGAAACAATTACCCGCTCTTAGTTCAGGTGTTTATGTTATGTCTAAAACAGCTGGCATTATAAAATTAGACTCAAATACATCGAAAATAGCAGCTAGTGGTGGTCATGCAGTTATAAAAGTTGCTCCGAAAATTGGGCAAACAAGTATTAAAGTTGTAAAACGAGATCCTACAAATGGCTCAAAACCAACAATATTGAATTCCAAATTTAAACCAATGATGAAACCAATTGGTGCAAAGGTTATTGCACATCGACGTACTCCAACTGCTACAATTATAAAGAAAACAGAACCAATAAAAATTGAAACAAGAATAGAGGACGATGAATCTGATGGTTTAGAAGAATTACCTTTTCCCACTGATTTACCTCTACCAGAACCCGATAGTCCACCTGGAGAATTTACGTTGTGCCCGTTAACGGGGAAAATTTTAGGTCAAGATTATAGTGAGGAAGAACAGAACGTATCAGTTAAAGAAGAAACAACTGATGTTGCTGTAACTTCAAACGAATATAATTCATTGGATGTATTAAACGATCTTACATCTTGTAATGTACTCACAGAATGTTCGTCTGTCAAAATAGAAACAGTTGAACAAGAAAATACGGTAAAAAATAATACTGTATTGGATAACGCTACAACATTATCAGTTAAGGGAACGTTATCTGAACAAGAAATGACAGAATCTATTAAACAAGAAGAAATTGATAAAACACAATCAATAGAAGCTGCTTTAAGTGCAATGGAGGGTGACGACACCCCACTTTTAACAACAGCATCAACAACAGCAATTGCATCAAGTACATCTTCTATTCTTAGTACTGCACTCAGTAATGCTAATATAGAACCAAGTATACCAAATATATCAACCACAACAACGCTACTGAAAAAACTGGAAATGCCCGAATCGATTAAGCAGAAAACTGCAATGAACAGGCATATTATAAATCGAACCATTGTCCCCAAACCAGCACCTCAAGCAATTATAACAAGAATAACACCTGGTTCGGTAAATAAAAATAAACAGATATTGAGTAAACAAAAAGTTGGAGGTCCACCGCCAACCACATTTAGAAAGGCGATTAGGCAAACGTACTCAAATAAAAGTCCAAATGTTATACGAAAAATTGGTAGTACTACAGTGTATCATAACAAATCAGCAAGTGACGCAATTGTAAATAAGGAGGTGTCTACACTAAATACAACTATAAGTACGGAAAGTTTAGTTGAAACTCTTACGTCATCTACTCCAACGGAAGTAATAAATATGCCGTTGCTGTCTGATTTAGAAGCGCCGTCAACATCAAGTGAAGTTATTCCTGAACCTGATACTACGCAAGCATCAATAACCGCAGCTGATGAAAGTATAAACACAGATCTAAACTCCATAAATTTGAACGAATCAGATACTCCTTTACTTATTACGGGAGAAGATGGTACAATATATCAAGTGGCAGGTCAGAATGAAGACGGACAAACAATTTTAATAGCGCAAGATGCAGATGGTCAGCAGCAATGTCTTTTAGTTGCATCGGAAAGTACCTCGGAACTTACAGAACCTGCAAATGTAAATACTCCTATTGTAGCAGAAAGTCAAGATCAAATTGAAGAACCTATTTTAATGAATGCAGAGCCTGAAAGTGATAATGCTGAAGATTCTCAAATTGTTGCACAGATTGTTAGTGCACAACCACCAAGTCCAGGTATTTGTATACCTTAAAATAGTACACATTTATACTAAATATAAGGACAATAATAATAAATTATTACACATATTTGTGTTTACAGGCCATTCAGGCCCTCAGTTGAAAGAATTTCCTTCATTCTTTTCTATTCGAAGATTTTTTTCCATTTTATACATTGCTCAAGTAACCACAAAATGTAAAAATATTTTGATACTGTTACGTGTTTACTTGGATTTTTTAGCTACAATTAAATAAAACGTCGAAATAACAGAAACAACTTTTTTAAAAATGTTATTATAACGCCTAACTGCAAAGGGTACTAGGAAAGTTTTGCAATACAGCTTTGTTTATTTAATTTTTTCAAAGTAATTTCCTCTACACTCAATACACCTCTCCATCCTCCGAAACCAATCTTTAAACCGCTCCTTTTAGCTTTATCTTCACATGCGGGAGCAGTGCATAGTCGCAGGGAGCAAGATCAGGACTGTAGGGAGGGTGCTCGAGAAGTTTCAACCCTGTCGTGGGCAAATATTTGGTGCAGGCTTTGGTGCGGTGAGCTGGAGCATTATCGTGATGGAGGAACCAAGTGTCCATTCTTGACCTTGGCCGTAGGTTCTTCATAGATCCAATGACTTTAGGCAGGCACTGTTCAGTATACCACTTAGCTGTGACTGTCTTCTGTGTGTCTAAAACGACGCGTTCCACAATTCCACTTGATTTGAAAAATATAGCTACCATTTTCTTCTTTACAGATCGGGATTTTCTGACAATTACGAGTGTGCCCTCATCATCAAAGACCCAAACTTTGTTTTGAGCTTTGATCGGCACATCGTAATATTACAGCCAAGTCTCGTCACCTGTCACGATGTTGTTCACATACCGAGATTGTCCCTAATTAAACTTTTTTAGCATCTCCCGGCACTAAGTCACACGTCGTGTCATCTGCTCTTCAGTCAATCGATGCGGCACCCAGAGAGAACAAAGTTTCTTCACGTGCAAATGATCATGCAGAATCGAACGAATTGCTGATGCATTTAGGTCTGAAGTACCCTCTATCTGTTGGTAGGTCACTCGCCTGTCCTCGCCAAGCATTTTCCTCACAGTAGTAACGTTTTCATCCGTAACTGACGTTCGTGGCCTACCCGGCCTCTCAGCATCTTCCACAGTTAAATTTCCCCTTTGGCATTCTCTATACCACCTGAATATCGTTGTGCGATGTGGACAAACATCACCTAGTACAAGAGTCATTTCTTCGAAGTACTGTTCTATGTTTAAACCACGCACGAAGTTATAACGCAGAACTGCCCTTATTTCATTTCGTGGCCACGATGCCATCGCAAGCACTTTACACTCTCACTGCTAATGAATAACTGAATCCATTAACATGGCGCGGCGGCTACTATGCACATACGAACATGTTTCAACATGCAGCAACAAGTAGCTTCCTACGATTCATTGTTGCGCCATATTGCAAAACTTTCCTAGTACCCTTTGTAAATACAACTCTGTTAATAATCTCAAAATTGTAATTACAAATATTGCTAATGTCGATACCCACAGGTCGCTGTCAGTTTAATTAACGGTGCCTCACGCACGATCCTGGCCACTGGGCGCTTTCTCGGATTTCTTGTGTTTCCTTTTTTCGTAGATTGCATACTTTGCCCGCTAAGTTTCGTGACAATATTATGTCATTGAATTTTTAATTAATAACATATATATATTGGGTTGGCAACTAAGTACTTTCGGTTTTGTAGTATAAAATAAAACACTTTTTTTAAACAAAGAATAGTTTTTAATCAATTATATATTTTCCATTTTGCTCAATGACCTTTTGCCATCTTTCTTTCAGCTGCATGATTCCGCGCTCATAAAATTTCTGGTCCTTATCAGCAAAAAACTGAACCAGGTGCGAGAGAAGGTCATCGTCATTTGTGAAAGTTTTACCATTCAAAGAATTCTGCAAACTTCGAAATAAATGGTAATCAGATAGTGCTAGATCAGGGCTGTATGGGGGATGTGGCATCACTTCCCAGCCAAGCTCCAATAGTTTCCCACGAGTTGCCAAAGATGTGTGAGGCCTTGCATTATCTTGGTGGAAAACTACACCTTTCCGATTTGACAATTCTGGCCGTTTTTCTTTGATTGCTTTATCCAGTTTTATTAATTGTTGACAGTAAACATCAGAATTGATCGTTTGGTTCCTTGGAAGCAGCTCAAAAAATAACACCTTTGTAATCCCACCAAACTGACAGCATGATCATTTTTGGATGCAATTCAGCTTTCGATGTGGTTTGAGCTGATTTATCGTGTTTGCTCCATGATCGTTTTCGAACTATGTTACTGTACGGGACCCATTTTTCATCACCAGTGATGATTCTTTTTAAGAAAGGGTCGGTTTCATTTCGTCTAAGGTTCATATCGCAAAAGTTGATTCTTTGTGTTAAATGAATTTCTTTCAATTCGTGAGGTACCCAAATATCAAGCTTCTTAAGTAGCCCAAGACATTTTAAATGTTTTTCAATTGTTGTGTGCGATACATGTAGCCTCTCCGCAACCTCTCGAACAGTTATATGACGATCCTCTTCAATTATGACTTTGATTTGGTCATCATCAACTTCAGTAGGCCGACCAGAACGTTGCTCATCTTTGAGGGGAAAGTCTCCAGAACGGAATTTTTTATACCAATTCTGACACGTGCGCTCTGTTAAGCAATTAGCACCATAAACTTAACCTATCTTTTTGTGAGCCGCAGCAGCTTTCTTTTCTTTACGGAAATAAAATAGCAAAATATGTCGAAAATGTTCGTTTCTGCATTTCATTTCAAATTAACCCACAACTAATAGCTTTAATAAAAATCACGCACTACTTGCTTCTGAAGTTACGTCAATGTGACTAGTATCACGCGACAAACGGTAAAGTACAGCACTAACATACGTTATACAAAAAATAAAGCAACGCTCTCTATCAGTAAAAACCGAAAGTACTTAGTTGCCAATCCAATATATATATATATAAAAGGAATAAGGTGTCGGTTATCCAGCAAATAGCATTTATTTAAGTAGTTCTTAATTTGTCAGTGATGTTCACGAAGTTCTTTGCATCATCACTTTTTACTGTTTAACATAATTTTATGTGTATACTTTTAATGTTTTGTGTGTCCATTCTTTATCTGTGATGATTACCATTTTGAAAAGCAGTCAATCCATATTTTATGTTCAAATTTTGTGACTCTGATGAAATAATACGCATTAATACAGCATGCAATTTAAGGTGATACGAAATTAAGAACTAGTCAAATACTATTGCTGGATTCCCAAACAACCTCTACTTTGTTCTAATGACTAAGACTTCTGGTCTGTGTATACACCCTGAACATAAAGTAAGGAACATTGTTGTTGTAGCGTTAAATATTGAACATATGAACAAATTTTATTTATTTTATTTTTTATTAATCAAAGCTTTTTAATTAAATAATTTTTACAAGCTTGTGTCAGTTTATATTATCATACCTTTTTGTTTTATGAGATTACTCTTTTTTAAATGGCAATGCGAACATATCATATGACTTTATTAGAAATATTTCAGGAAAAACGCACTAAATGTGATATGTTGTAATATAAATAATAAGTAAATTATAAGGTAGTATATTAAATATTAAGCATGTTACATACACTACAGAAAAGGAAATACAAATTTTAACATACAATTATTAAAGTAGTTGTTCAAATTGTTTGCCATTGATATCTTGACAATGTAAAATTACATGGTAAAATTTGAACTATGTTATGAATGAGATCGGCTAAATTATTTTTTAATCATGACAATTTAAAAAAATGCACTTGACTTGTACTGATATTTTATACTTATCTCTTCAAAGGAATTAACCAGCTTCAACTTTGTCAGTATTAATCATGGTATGTTTATTAGAAAGAGAACGCATAGAAATATGTATACTTTATTTAATGTTGAGAAACCAGATCTCATGGAGTATTGCTCTGAAAATTTATATAAAATTTAGAAATGTCGAAATTGTCAAAGGTTACCCAGAAACAGTAAGTAAAGATAAGGAGTTGGATGTTGCTAGTAGTTACCGAAAATTGTCATATTTCAACTAGAAAGCTAGCAGTGGATAATGACATTTGTCAAAGATCTATTATAAAGATTTTGCCTAAGGAAAAGTTACATCCTTAGAAGGTAAAATTAGATCATGTATTATCCGAAGACGATTTTGATAAACGAATTTTTAGGCGAAATGATGGATATGTATATATAGGCAGTTAATACACTTTTTGCAAATAATATAGTATTTTTCTGGCAAGGCAAGTGTTTCGTTTAACGGAGCCGTAAATCGACACAACCACCAGCATAATCCTTAAAGCAAGAGTTGTATACACAGTATTCACAAAAGATATGTTTGGGCTGAAATTGTGAGAAATAAAATTCTTGATTCCTTCTTTTTTGAAAATACATTAAATGCTGATCAATACTTGTTTTTTAATGTTTGAACGTGTATCCTCATTGCGCTTATCTTTAAAGTAGAGCAGATTAACGACTTAAATAGTTATAGGCCAATATCTTTTCTCCCAGTCATTTCAAAATTTTTAAGACAGTAATAAGAGACAAGCTAGCAAACCATCTTGAAGTTAAAAAAGTGACCCTCGGTTGCTGTGTTGTGACTACTCATGCGAGTACTCATGGATTGTTACACAATTATTTGAAGGAGAGGAGGTGACAGGTGTTTTGGGATGGAGAGATATCTGATGTAAACGATTATGTGCGTCACAGGAATCCGTGCTTGGATCAGTCCTTTTCACTGTTTACATCAATGATCTTACGGAAAACATAAACTGCTCTGGGGCCTATTTATACGTAGATAACCTATAATTGTATAATTTTTTTTGAATAATAAACGAATTTGAATCTGAAATACTGTAATGTTAGTAGACTATTGTCGGGCGTTGACAAGGGAGGATATACGTGGGATGTCTTGAGTTTTACATAGTGGGACATAGAGGGCGCCACTAATCAAATGTCAGTACTAGAAATCTCCATCTTTAGTTAACTTAAATCCATAGTTTCAGTGCGATACGTGTAGCATTGTAGCTACAACGAATTGTCAAAATCAGTTAGTTGAAAAATAGAATTAAATCGAGAACATTTTCGCGAAATAATTTTTTATAATTTTCGAAGACAATTATCTCAACAAGGATGCCTCGCCAAATTAGTTTCTGTTTTCGGCAATGAAGCACCACATCAGTAGAAAATGCAATCGTGAACGACTTAGTATTAGCGACGATCCAAGAGCAGTGAATTGATGTCAAAAAACTCTAGATCGATTCAACGCCGGACACTAAAAACATGTACAACATTGTCAGTGATAATGAATCTTTGATTTACTCATACGAGTCATAAAGTAAACGCCAGTCGTCTGTTTGGTTGTTCCAAGGTAACGAAAAGCCTCCAAATGTCTTCAAAAAGATAGTCGCGACATTTGTCTCGAAAGCAGGTCGTGTGGCATCGGTTCCTCTACAAAATCAAAGAACTGTTACTGCCGATTGGCGCACAATGATTTGTTTGCTGCAAATCATCGCCGAGCTTCGAGAAACCAACCCCGAACAACTAATCATTTTCCACCAAGACAACGCAAGCTTGCACACAGCACGCAAGAATTTTTAACGCAACAAAATGTCGAATTGTTGGACCATCCTTCTTACAGCCCGGACCTAAGTCCCAACGATTTCTTTTCCTTTCCGAAAATCAAGATGGACTGCGTAGCCAACTAGTGGTTCCAGTCGTCAGAAGAAGCAGTCGATTCATTCAAAAACGCAGTTTTAACTGTATCTACAAATGATTGGAACAACTGCTTGCAGAGTTGGTTCGAGCGCATGCAAAAGTGCATCTTCGTGGAGAATACGTCGAAAAACAATGTAGTTTTTAAAGGCTCTATACTGTTATATTCCAGTTTCATATTCAAAACTTAAAAGACAGTCCACGTAGATGTTGTTTATAAAAGACAATGCAATATTTCGTCACATTTCTAATTATGAGAATTTGAAATATACATTAAAGTATATTATTATAAACAGAAAAATCTTTTCATTAAAATTCTAACGAAATTTTCTGTCTTAACTACCTTTTATTAAAATAAATGTTTCTTTGTTTTATTCTAGTAGTATATAGTAATAGCATAACTAAGATTAGTAACTACAATTATTACGCAAACATTTATATTTGAAATACTTTTACTTATTTCTTTAATATCTGCAATCAATATTTTTTTTCTATCTTTTACTAGATGTGTAAATTTTTCTATAGTACTTCAACTCATTTGTAGCTATAAAAGTTAACAAGAAAAATATAAAATAAATACTATGTGTTCGAGGCTTGTTCAAATTTATTAATTAAATTTGAGAAGTAAATCTTCCTTTGGAGAATATTTCAAAAATTGAATTAGATAAAAATTGTGCGGGGTACGTTTCTTAAGATATACATGAAAGTTATTCTTTTTTATATTTCGCCAATTGTCAATGCCGCAAAGTTATGTGCATTCAAGTGTGGAGTAGTATGCGATAATAAAATTTTTCACGAATGAAGACATCTATGCGGTAGAAACTTTTGCCATGTTGTAAAACAGTATCACAATATTTGTTAGGGTTATTCAATAAGTGACAAAATTAAATAGACGATTAATAGATAACTGAAAAAGGATTTCTTTTTGCATTTATCCACTAATTCTATTCTTTTCAAGGGTAGTGTTTTTACCTCTTGATCTTTAGTTGTTTGGGTTATTAAAAAAATGGGTGAGAAAATATTTTACGCAAAGTATGAAATTGGAAGTTGTTCAGAAGTAAATATATAGCCAATCCAAAGACTTCTTCCAGTAGCGTATCAGACAGCTTCTAAGTTGATGACACAAATGTATCGTCACGTAGGGAGACTAAAATAAAATAAAAATATTTATATATATTTTTTTTATAAATAGGATGGCGTATTTAACATATTCTTTATTAAGATTTCTTTCCCTTTAAGAAAGCATTCAGATAGTCGAATATATGTTAATCTATGGAAATAGGTATTGCGAATGCTACCGAATTTGTATTATCCTATAATAGAAAAGGTTTCTATCCGTGTACGAGAGCTGAACGCTTATTTTTTATTTACTGTTGTACAGATGCCTTGAATGACCGGGTGGCAAGAAAAGAAAAAACAAATCACGCATTAACTTTTTGTATATGGTGGTATTGGCGTAAAGGGCGATGGCAGCACTAACCTAACAAAAATATATATATGGAGCAAACTGCATTTATTGAATACA
The DNA here is from genome assembly GCA_031893035.1 of Dermolepida albohirtum. Classification (NCBI taxonomy): domain Eukaryota; kingdom Metazoa; phylum Arthropoda; class Insecta; order Coleoptera; family Scarabaeidae; genus Dermolepida; species Dermolepida albohirtum. The sequence continues at coordinate 1,045 of JAVIWB010001506.1, read as the reverse complement.
TGAGCACTGTCTATTCAATTATTCTTACACCACTTGGCAAGAGGAAATAATTATGTACACTATTAAGCTGTTATCGGAATTTTTTTATGGATAAAGCAGAGGCATTTTCTAGTTTTGTCCTATCATTAAGATATTTTTCAATGATTGTCATAAAACCTATTTTTCATTCAAATATATTCAATTTAGATAGAGTTACGGTTGCCGCAGTACTTTATCTTGTGTTTTTGTATTATCCTTAGAAGGATGGTTTCTTCGCTGCTATTTCGATGAAATTTTGTTCATCTTTTTTTTAAGCTTCTTCGGACGATGGTGGTCACAGTAGCAGCCGCATGTGCGCTGACCAACTTTTTATAACCCTTCTTCTCGGACGTGATTGGTCGACACATTCGGCCAGTCCGGGTGTGGGTTATTAATCCATTTGATACTGTTGGGGTGCTCTCCCTTACCATTTTATTATCGACATAGTCTTTTCGCTTGTTTCTGTATCGTCGGGAGGCATTACGAGTCATCACGCTTGTTAAGATTAAGAGAATGTTTTTCTATTTCGATAGCTTCTTTTGTAATTCTCTCGGTTATGTTTTCACTTCTTGTAAGTATCTTGACCTTATCTAAATCAATTTAGTGCCCTGCGTCTATTGCATGCTTTGCTAGGCATGATCATACTGTTCTTTGTTTCACCGCATCTCGACGACTTTTCCTTGGGTATTATCTTCCTTTGAATTTCTCGAGTGGTGATGCTTTGATCTTCGTTTTCGTGTCTTTTCTAAGTACGTTGTCGGGTCTATTCTGATAGGTTTACATGCTGCATCGTCTCGAAGCTACCGTATTCTGTTATCACAGTCCTTGATGTTGAGAACTATTGTCGCATTCCATTTGTCTGCAGGCATTATAACTATATCTTCTAAGAATATTACTACAACGCAAAATACCCAAGAAGATTTATATATATATATATATATATATATATATATATATATATATATATCCACCCTTGTCTGCGTTCTTTTATATCCATACATACGAATGTTTTACATAATTCACTACT
>JAVIWB010001505.1:0-22361 GCA_031893035.1 Dermolepida albohirtum | reverse complement strand
ATTGTTTTTAGGTGTGTGCTTATAAGATTGTGACACGACTTGTTTTTAGGTGTGTGCTTATATTGTTTTTTAGGTGTTAGAGATTGTGACACGACTGTTACGCTGCTTCAAACCAGAACATTGTATCTCTTCTCGTTCCGAAGTTATTAGCGACCTTAGAACGCCATCAAGCAGAGCTCACATGTAGCGTTAGTCGGAAACTGACTTTCAAAAGTGATTGTTTTTTAGGTGTGTACTTATAGATTGTGACACGACTGTTACGCTGCTTCAAACCAGTTTTTAGGCGTGTACTTATAGATTGTGACACGACTGTTACGCTGCTTCAAACCAGAACATTGTATCTCTTCTCGTTCCGAAGTTATTAGCGACCTTAGAACGCCATCAAGCAGAGCTCACATGTAGCGTTAGTCGGAAACTGACTTTCAAAAGTGATTGTTTTTTAGGTGTGTACTTATAGATTGTGACACGACTGTTACGCTGCTTCAAACCAGAACATTGTATCTCTTCTCGTTCCGAAGTTATTAGCGACCTTAGAACGCCATCAAGCAGAGCTCACATGTAGCGTTAGTCGGAAACTGACTTTCAAAAGTGATTGTTTTTTAGGTGTGTACTTATAGATTGTGACACGACTGTTACGCTGCTTCAAACCAGAACATTGTATCTCTTCTCGTTCCGAAGTTATTAGCGACCTTAGAACGCCATCAAGCAGAGCTCACATGTAGCGTTAGTCGGAAACTGACTTTCAAAAGTGATTGTTTTTTAGGTGTGTACTTATAGATTGTGACACGACTGTTACGCTGCTTCAAACCAGAACATTGTATCTCTTCTCGTTCCGAAGTTATTAGCGACCTTAGAACGCCATCAAGCAGAGCTCACATGTAGCGTTAGTCGGAAACTGACTTTCAAAAGTGATTGTTTTTTAGGTGTGTACTTATAGATTGTGACACGACTGTTACGCTGCTTCAAACCAGAACATTGTATCTCTTCTCGTTCCGAAGTTATTAGCGACCTTAGAACGCCATCAAGCAGAGCTCACATGTAGCGTTAGTCGGAAACTGACTTTCAAAAGTGATTGTTTTTTAGGTGTGTACTTATAGATTGTGACACGACTGTTACGCTGCTTCAAACCAGAACATTGTATCTCTTCTCGTTCCGAAGTTATTAGCGACCTTAGAACGCCATCAGGCAGAGCTCACATGTAGCGTTAGTCGGAAACTGACTTTCAAAAGTGATTGTTTTTTAGGTGTGTACTTATAGATTGTGACACGACTGTTACGCTGCTTCAAACCAGAACATTGTATCTCTTCTCGTTCCGAAGTTATTAGCGACCTTAGAACGCCATCAAGCAGAGCTCACATGTAGCGTTAGTCGGAAACTGACTTTCAAAAGTGATTGTTTTTTAGGTGTGTACTTATAGATTGTGACACGACTGTTACGCTGCTTCAAACCAGAACATTGTATCTCTTCTCGTTCCGAAGTTATTAGCGACCTTAGAACGCCATCAGGCAGAGCTCACATGTAGCGTTAGTCGGAAACTGACTTTCAAAAGTGATTGTTTTTTAGGTGTGTACTTATAGATTGTGACACGACTGTTACGCTGCTTCAAACCAGAACATTGTATCTCTTCTCGTTCCGAAGTTATTAGCGACCTTAGAACGCCATCAAGCAGAGTTCAGCTCACATGTAGCGTTAGTCGGAAACTGACTTTCAAAAGTGATTGTTTTTTAGGTGTGTACTTATAGATTGTGACACGACTGTTACGCTGCTTCAAACCAGAACATTGTATCTCTTCTCGTTCCGAAGTTATTAGCGACCTTAGAACGCCATCAAGCAGAGCTCACATGTAGCGTTAGTCGGAAACTGACTTTCAAAAGTGATTGTTTTTTAGGTGTGTACTTATAGATTGTGACACGACTGTTACGCTGCTTCAAACCAGAACATTGTATCTCTTCTCGTTCCGAAGTTATTAGCGACCTTAGAACGCCATCAAGCAGAGCTCACATGTAGCGTTAGTCGGAAACTGACTTTCAAAAGTGATTGTTTTTTAGGCGTGTACTTATAGATTGTGACACGACTGTTACGCTGCTTCAAACCAGAACATTGTATCTCTTCTCGTTCCGAAGTTATTAGCGACCTTAGAACGCCATCAAGCAGAGCTCACATGTAGCGTTAGTCGGAAACTGACTTTCAAAAGTGATTGTTTTTTAGGTGTGTACTTATAGATTGTGACACGACTGTTACGCTGCTTCAAACCAGAACATTGTATCTCTTCTCGTTCCGAAGTTATTAGCGACCTTAGAACGCCATCAAGCAGAGCTCACATGTAGCGTTAGTCGGAAACTGACTTTCAAAAGTGATTGTTTTTTAGGTGTGTACTTATAGATTGTGACACGACTGTTACGCTGCTTCAAACCAGAACATTGTATCTCTTCTCGTTCCGAAGTTATTAGCGACCTTAGAACGCCATCAAGCAGAGCTCACATGTAGCGTTAGTCGGAAACTGACTTTCAAAAGTGATTGTTTTTTAGGTGTGTACTTATAGATTGTGACACGACTGTTACGCTGCTTCAAACCAGAACATTGTATCTCTTCTCGTTCCGAAGTTATTAGCGACCTTAGAACGCCATCAAGCAGAGCTCACATGTAGCGTTAGTCGGAAACTGACTTTCAAAAGTGATTGTTTTTTAGGTGTGTACTTATAGATTGTGACACGACTGTTACGCTGCTTCAAACCAGAACATTGTATCTCTTCTCGTTCCGAAGTTATTAGCGACCTTAGAACGCCATCAAGCAGAGCTCACATGTAGCGTTAGTCGGAAACTGACTTTCAAAAGTGATTGTTTTTTAGGTGTGTACTTATAGATTGTGACACGACTGTTACGCTGCTTCAAACCAGAACATTGTATCTCTTCTCGTTCCGAAGTTATTAGCGACCTTAGAACGCCATCAAGCAGAGCTCACATGTAGCGTTAGTCGGAAACTGACTTTCAAAAGTGATTGTTTTTTAGGTGTGTACTTATAGATTGTGACACGACTGTTACGCTGCTTCAAACCAGAACATTGTATCTCTTCTCGTTCCGAAGTTATTAGCGACCTTAGAACGCCATCAGGCAGAGCTCACATGTAGCGTTAGTCGGAAACTGACTTTCAAAAGTGATTGTTTTTTAGGTGTGTACTTATAGATTGTGACACGACTGTTACGCTGCTTCAAACCAGAACATTGTATCTCTTCTCGTTCCGAAGTTATTAGCGACCTTAGAACGCCATCAAGCAGAGCTCACATGTAGCGTTAGTCGGAAACTGACTTTCAAAAGTGATTGTTTTTTAGGTGTGTACTTATAGATTGTGACACGACTGTTACGCTGCTTCAAACCAGAACATTGTATCTCTTCTCGTTCCGAAGTTATTAGCGACCTTAGAACGCCATCAAGCAGAGCTCACATGTAGCGTTAGTCGGAAACTGACTTTCAAAAGTGATTGTTTTTTAGGTGTGTACTTATAGATTGTGACACGACTGTTACGCTGCTTCAAACCAGAACATTGTATCTCTTCTCGTTCCGAAGTTATTAGCGAACTTAGAACGCCATCAAGCAGAGCTCACATGTAGCGTTAGTCGGAAACTGACTTTCAAAAGTGATTGATTTTTAGGTGTGTACTTATAGATTGTGACACGACTGTTACGCTGCCTCAAACCAGAACATTGTATCTCTTCTCGTTCCGAAGTTATTAGCGACCTTAGAACGCCATCAAGCAGAGCTCACATGTAGCGTTAGTCGGAAACTGACTTTCAAAAGTGATTGTTTTTTAGGTGTGTACTTATAGATTGTGACACGACTGTTACGCTGCTTCAAACCAGAACATTGTATCTCTTCTCGTTCCGAAGTTATTAGCGACCTTAGAACGCCATCAAGCAGAGCTCACATGTAGCGTTAGTCGGAAACTGACTTTCAAAAGTGATTGTTTTTTAGGTGTGTACTTATAGATTGTGACACGACTGTTACGCTGCTTCAAACCAGAACATTGTATCTCTTCTCGTTCCGAAGTTATTAGCGACCTTAGAACGCCATCAAGCAGAGCTCACATGTAGCGTTAGTCGGAAACTGACTTTCAAAAGTGATTGTTTTTTAGGTGTGTACTTATAGATTGTGACACGACTGTTACGCTGCTTCAAACCAGAACATTGTATCTCTTCTCGTTCCGAAGTTATTAGCGACCTTAGAACGCCATCAAGCAGAGCTCACATGTAGCGTTAGTCGGAAACTGACTTTCAAAAGTGATTGTTTTTTAGGTGTGTACTTATAGATTGTGACACGACTGTTACGCTGCTTCAAACCAGAACATTGTATCTCTTCTCGTTCCGAAGTTATTAGCGACCTTAGAACGCCATCAAGCAGAGCTCACATGTAGCGTTAGTCGGAAACTGACTTTCAAAAGTGATTGTTTTTTAGGTGTGTACTTATAGATTGTGACACGACTGTTACGCTGCTTCAAACCAGAACATTGTATCTCTTCTCGTTCCGAAGTTATTAGCGACCTTAGAACGCCATCAAGCAGAGCTCACATGTAGCGTTAGTCGGAAACTGACTTTCAAAAGTGATTGTTTTTTAGGTGTGTACTTATAGATTGTGACACGACTGTTACGCTGCTTCAAACCAGAACATTGTATCTCTTCTCGTTCCGAAGTTATTAGCGACCTTAGAACGCCATCAAGCAGAGCTCACATGTAGCGTTAGTCGGAAACTGACTTTCAAAAGTGATTGTTTTTTAGGTGTGTACTTATAGATTGTGACACGACTGTTACGCTGCTTCAAACCAGAACATTGTATCTCTTCTCGTTCCGAAGTTATTAGCGACCTTAGAACGCCATCAAGCAGAGCTCACATGTAGCGTTAGTCGGAAACTGACTTTCAAAAGTGATTGTTTTTTAGGTGTGTACTTATAGATTGTGACACGACTGTTACGCTGCTTCAAACCAGAACATTGTATCTCTTCTCGTTCCGAAGTTATTAGCGACCTTAGAACGCCATCAAGCAGAGCTCACATGTAGCGTTAGTCGGAAACTGACTTTCAAAAGTGATTGTTTTTTAGGTGTGTACTTATAGATTGTGACACGACTGTTACGCTGCTTCAAACCAGAACATTGTATCTCTTCTCGTTCCGAAGTTATTAGCGACCTTAGAACGCCATCAAGCAGAGCTCACATGTAGCGTTAGTCGGAAACTGACTTTCAAAAGTGATTGTTTTTTAGGTGTGTACTTATAGATTGTGACACGACTGTTACGCTGCTTCAAACCAGAACATTGTATCTCTTCTCGTTCCGAAGTTATTAGCGACCTTAGAACGCCATCAAGCAGAGCTCACATGTAGCGTTAGTCGGAAACTGACTTTCAAAAGTGATTGTTTTTTAGGTGTGTACTTATAGATTGTGACACGACTGTTACGCTGCTTCAAACCAGAACATTGTATCTCTTCTCGTTCCGAAGTTATTAGCGACCTTAGAACGCCATCAAGCAGAGCTCACATGTAGCGTTAGTCGGAAACTGACTTTCAAAAGTGATTGTTTTTTAGGTGTGTACTTATAGATTGTGACACGACTGTTACGCTGCTTCAAACCAGAACATTGTATCTCTTCTCGTTCCGAAGTTATTAGCGACCTTAGAACGCCATCAAGCAGAGCTCACATGTAGCGTTAGTCGGAAACTGACTTTCAAAAGTGATTGTTTTTTAGGTGTGTACTTATAGATTGTGACACGACTGTTACGCTGCTTCAAACCAGAACATTGTATCTCTTCTCGTTCCGAAGTTATTAGCGACCTTAGAACGCCATCAGGCAGAGCTCACATGTAGCGTTAGTCGGAAACTGACTTTCAAAAGTGATTGTTTTTTAGGTGTGTACTTATAGATTGTGACACGACTGTTACGCTGCTTCAAACCAGAACATTGTATCTCTTCTCGTTCCGAAGTTATTAGCGACCTTAGAACGCCATCAAGCAGAGCTCACATGTAGCGTTAGTCGGAAACTGACTTTCAAAAGTGATTGTTTTTTAGGTGTGTACTTATAGATTGTGACACGACTGTTACGCTGCTTCAAACCAGAACATTGTATCTCTTCTCGTTCCGAAGTTATTAGCGACCTTAGAACGCCATCAAGCAGAGCTCACATGTAGCGTTAGTCGGAAACTGACTTTCAAAAGTGATTGTTTTTTAGGTGTGTACTTATAGATTGTGACACGACTGTTACGCTGCTTCAAACCAGAACATTGTATCTCTTCTCGTTCCGAAGTTATTAGCGACCTTAGAACGCCATCAAGCAGAGCTCACATGTAGCGTTAGTCGGAAACTGACTTTCAAAAGTGATTGTTTTTTAGGTGTGTACTTATAGATTGTGACACGACTGTTACGCTGCTTCAAACCAGAACATTGTATCTCTTCTCGTTCCGAAGTTATTAGCGACCTTAGAACGCCATCAAGCAGAGCTCACATGTAGCGTTAGTCGGAAACTGACTTTCAAAAGTGATTGTTTTTTAGGTGTGTACTTATAGATTGTGACACGACTGTTACGCTGCTTCAAACCAGAACATTGTATCTCTTCTCGTTCCGAAGTTATTAGCGACCTTAGAACGCCATCAAGCAGAGCTCACATGTAGCGTTAGTCGGAAACTGACTTTCAAAAGTGATTGTTTTTTAGGTGTGTACTTATAGATTGTGACACGACTGTTACGCTGCTTCAAACCAGAACATTGTATCTCTTCTCGTTCCGAAGTTATTAGCGACCTTAGAACGCCATCAAGCAGAGCTCACATGTAGCGTTAGTCGGAAACTGACTTTCAAAAGTGATTGTTTTTTAGGCGTGTACTTATAGATACTTATAGATTGTGACACGACTGTTACGCTGCTTCAAACCAGAACATTGTATCTCTTCTCGTTCCGAAGTTATTAGCGACCTTAGAACGCCATCAAGCAGAGCTCACATGTAGCGTTAGTCGGAAACTGACTTTCAAAAGTGATTGTTTTTTAGGTGTGTACTTATAGATTGTGACACGACTGTTACGCTGCTTCAAACCAGAACATTGTATCTCTTCTCGTTCCGAAGTTATTAGCGACCTTAGAACGCCATCAGGCAGAGCTCACATGTAGCGTTAGTCGGAAACTGACTTTCAAAAGTGATTGTTTTTTAGGTGTGTACTTATAGATTGTGACACGACTGTTACGCTGCTTCAAACCAGAACATTGTATCTCTTCTCGTTCCGAAGTTATTAGCGACCTTAGAACGCCATCAGGCAGAGCTCACATGTAGCGTTAGTCGGAAACTGACTTTCAAAAGTGATTGTTTTTTAGGTGTGTACTTATAGATTGTGACACGACTGTTACGCTGCTTCAAACCAGAACATTGTATCTCTTCTCGTTCCGAAGTTATTAGCGACCTTAGAACGCCATCAGGCAGAGCTCACATGTAGCGTTAGTCGGAAACTGACTTTCAAAAGTGATTGTTTTTTAGGTGTGTACTTATAGATTGTGACACGACTGTTACGCTGCTTCAAACCAGAACATTGTATCTCTTCTCGTTCCGAAGTTATTAGCGACCTTAGAACGCCATCAAGCAGAGCTCACATGTAGCGTTAGTCGGAAACTGACTTTCAAAAGTGATTGTTTTTTAGGTGTGTGCTTATAGATTGTGACACGACTGTTACGCTGCTTCAAACCAGAACATTGTATCTCTTCTCGTTCCGAAGTTATTAGCGACCTTAGAACGCCATCAAGCAGAGCTCACATGTAGCGTTAGTCGGAAACTGACTTTCAAAAGTGATTGTTTTTTAGGTGTGTGCTTATAGATTGTGACACGACTGTTACGCTGCTTCAAACCAGAACATTGTATCTCTTCTCGTTCCGAAGTTATTAGCGACCTTAGAACGCCATCAAGCAGAGCTCACATGTAGCGTTAGTCGGAAACTGACTTTCAAAAGTGATTGTTTTTTAGGTGTGTGCTTATAGATTGTGACACGACTGTTACGCTGCTTCAAACCAGAACATTGTATCTCTTCTCGTTCCGAAGTTATTAGCGACCTTAGAACGCCATCAAGCAGAGCTCACATGTAGCGTTAGTCGGAAACTGACTTTCAAAAGTGATTGTTTTTTAGGTGTGTACTTATAGATTGTGACACGACTGTTACGCTGCTTCAAACCAGAACATTGTATCTCTTCTCGTTCCGAAGTTATTAGCGACCTTAGAACGCCATCAAGCAGAGCTCACATGTAGCGTTAGTCGGAAACTGACTTTCAAAAGTGATTGTTTTTTAGGTGTGTACTTATAGATTGTGACACGACTGTTACGCTGCTTCAAACCAGAACATTGTATCTCTTCTCGTTCCGAAGTTATTAGCGACCTTAGAACGCCATCAAGCAGAGCTCACATGTAGCGTTAGTCGGAAACTGACTTTCAAAAGTGATTGTTTTTTAGGTGTGTACTTATAGATTGTGACACGACTGTTACGCTGCTTCAAACCAGAACATTGTATCTCTTCTCGTTCCGAAGTTATTAGCGACCTTAGAACGCCATCAAGCAGAGCTCACATGTAGCGTTAGTCGGAAACTGACTTTCAAAAGTGATTGTTTTTTAGGTGTGTACTTATAGATTGTGACACGACTGTTACGCTGCTTCAAACCAGAACATTGTATCTCTTCTCGTTCCGAAGTTATTAGCGACCTTAGAACGCCATCAAGCAGAGCTCACATGTAGCGTTAGTCGGAAACTGACTTTCAAAAGTGATTGTTTTTTAGGTGTGTACTTATAGATTGTGACACGACTGTTACGCTGCTTCAAACCAGAACATTGTATCTCTTCTCGTTCCGAAGTTATTAGCGACCTTAGAACGCCATCAGGCAGAGCTCACATGTAGCGTTAGTCGGAAACTGACTTTCAAAAGTGATTGTTTTTTAGGTGTGTACTTATAGATTGTGACACGACTGTTACGCTGCTTCAAACCAGAACATTGTATCTCTTCTCGTTCCGAAGTTATTAGCGACCTTAGAACGCCATCAAGCAGAGCTCACATGTAGCGTTAGTCGGAAACTGACTTTCAAAAGTGATTGTTTTTTAGGTGTGTACTTATAGATTGTGACACGACTGTTACGCTGCTTCAAACCAGAACATTGTATCTCTTCTCGTTCCGAAGTTATTAGCGACCTTAGAACGCCATCAAGCAGAGCTCACATGTAGCGTTAGTCGGAAACTGACTTTCAAAAGTGATTGTTTTTTAGGTGTGTACTTATAGATTGTGACACGACTGTTACGCTGCTTCAAACCAGAACATTGTATCTCTTCTCGTTCCGAAGTTATTAGCGACCTTAGAACGCCATCAAGCAGAGCTCACATGTAGCGTTAGTCGGAAACTGACTTTCAAAAGTGATTGTTTTTTAGGTGTGTACTTATAGATTGTGACACGACTGTTACGCTGCTTCAAACCAGAACATTGTATCTCTTCTCGTTCCGAAGTTATTAGCGACCTTAGAACGCCATCAAGCAGAGCTCACATGTAGCGTTAGTCGGAAACTGACTTTCAAAAGTGATTGTTTTTTAGGTGTGTACTTATAGATTGTGACACGACTGTTACGCTGCTTCAAACCAGAACATTGTATCTCTTCTCGTTCCGAAGTTATTAGCGACCTTAGAACGCCATCAGGCAGAGCTCACATGTAGCGTTAGTCGGAAACTGACTTTCAAAAGTGATTGTTTTTTAGGTGTGTACTTATAGATTGTGACACGACTGTTACGCTGCTTCAAACCAGAACATTGTATCTCTTCTCGTTCCGAAGTTATTAGCGACCTTAGAACGCCATCAAGCAGAGCTCACATGTAGCGTTAGTCGGAAACTGACTTTCAAAAGTGATTGTTTTTTAGGTGTGTACTTATAGATTGTGACACGACTGTTACGCTGCTTCAAACCAGAACATTGTATCTTCTCGTTCCGAAGTTACTAGCGACCTTAGAACGCCATCAGACAGAGCTCACATGTAGCGTTAGTCGGAAACTGACTTTCAAAAGTGATTGTTTTTTAGGTGTGTGCTTATAGATTGTGACACGACTGTTACGCTGCTACAAACCAGAACATTGTATCTCTTCTCGTTCCGAAGTTATTAGCGACCTTAGAACGCCATCAAGCAGAGCTCACATGTAGCGTTAGTCGGAAACTGACTTTCAAAAGTGATTGTTTTTTAGGTGTGTACTTATAGATTGTGACACGACTGTTACGCTGCTTCAAACCAGAACATTGTATCTCTTCTCGTTCCGAAGTTATTAGCGACCTTAGAACGCCATCAAGCAGAGCTCACATGTAGCGTTAGTCGGTAACTGACTTTTAAAAGTGATTGTTTTTTAGGTGTGTACTTATAGATTGTGACACGACTGTTACGCTGCTTCAAACCAGAACATTGTATCTCTTCTCGTTCCGAAGTTATTAGCGACCTTAGAACGCCATCAAGCAGAGCTCACATGTAGCGTTAGTCGGAAACTGACTTTCAAAAGTGATTGTTTTTTAGGTGTGTACTTATAGATTGTGACACGACTGTTACGCTGCTTCAAACCAGAACATTGTATCTCTTCTCGTTCCGAAGTTATTAGCGACCTTAGAACGCCATCGGCAGAGCTCACATGTAGCGTTAGTCGGAAACTGACTTTCAAAAGTGATTGTTTTTTAGGTGTGTACTTATAGATTGTGACACGACTGTTACGCTGCTTCAAACCAGAACATGTATCTCTTCTCGTTCCGAAGTTATTAGCGACCTTAGAACGCCATCAGGCAGAGCTCACATGTAGCGTTAGTCGGAAACTGACTTTCAAAAGTGATTGTTTTTTAGGTGTGTACTTATAGATTGTGACACGACTGTTACGCTGCTTCAAACCAGAACATTGTATCTCTTCTCGTTCCGAAGTTATTAGCGACCTTAGAACGCCATCAGCAGAGCTCACATGTAGCGTTAGTCGGAAACTGACTTTCAAAAGTGATTGTTTTTTAGGTGTGTACTTATAGATTGTGACACGACTGTTACGCTGCTTCAAACCAGAACATTGTATCTCTTCTCGTTCCGAAGTTATTAGCGACCTTAGAACGCCATCAGACAGAGCTCACATGTAGCGTTAGTCGGAAACTGACTTTCAAAAGTGATTGTTTTTTAGGTGTGTACTTATAGATTGTGACACGACTGTTACGCTGCTTCAAACCAGAACATTGTATCTCTTCTCGTTCCGAAGTTATTAGCGACCTTAGAACGCCATCAAGCAGAGCTCACATGTAGCGTTAGTCGGAAACTGACTTTCAAAAGTGATTGTTTTTTAGGTGTGTACTTATAGATTGTGACACGACTGTTACGCTGCTTCAAACCAGAACATTGTATCTCTTCTCGTTCCGAAGTTATTAGCGACCTTAGAACGCCATCAGGCAGAGCTCACATGTAGCGTTAGTCGGAAACTGACTTTCAAAAGTGATTGTTTTTTAGGTGTGTACTTATAGATTGTGACACGACTGTTACGCTGCTTCAAACCAGAACATTGTATCTCTTCTCGTTCCGAAGTTATTAGCGACCTTAGAACGCCATCAGGCAGAGCTCACATGTAGCGTTAGTCGGAAACTGACTTTCAAAAGTGATTGTTTTTTAGGTGTGTACTTATAGATTGTGACACGACTGTTACGCTGCTTCAAACCAGAACATTGTATCTCTTCTCGTTCCGAAGTTATTAGCGACCTTAGAACGCCATCAGGCAGAGCTCACATGTAGCGTTAGTCGGAAACTGACTTTCAAAAGTGATTGTTTTTTAGGTGTGTACTTATAGATTGTGACACGACTGTTACGCTGCTTCAAACCAGAACATTGTATCTCTTCTCGTTCCGAAGTTATTAGCGACCTTAGAACGCCATCAAGCAGAGCTCACATGTAGCGTTAGTCGGAAACTGACTTTCAAAAGTGATTGTTTTTTAGGTGTGTACTTATAGATTGTGACACGACTGTTACGCTGCTTCAAACCAGAACATTGTATCTCTTCTCGTTCCGAAGTTATTAGCGACCTTAGAACGCCATCAAGCAGAGCTCACATGTAGCGTTAGTCGGAAACTGACTTTCAAAAGTGATTGTTTTTTAGGTGTGTACTTATAGATTGTGACACGACTGTTACGCTGCTTCAAACCAGAACATTGTATCTCTTCTCGTTCCGAAGTTATTAGCGACCTTAGAACGCCATCAAGCAGAGCTCACATGTAGCGTTAGTCGGAAACTGACTTTCAAAAGTGATTGTTTTTTAGGTGTGTACTTATAGATTGTGACACGACTGTTACGCTGCTTCAAACCAGAACATTGTATCTCTTCTCGTTCCGAAGTTATTAGCGACCTTAGAACGCCATCAAGCAGAGCTCACATGTAGCGTTAGTCGGAAACTGACTTTCAAAAGTGATTGTTTTTTAGGTGTGTACTTATAGATTGTGACACGACTGTTACGCTGCTTCAAACCAGAACATTGTATCTCTTCTCGTTCCGAAGTTATTAGCGACCTTAGAACGCCATCAAGCAGAGCTCACATGTAGCGTTAGTCGGAAACTGACTTTCAAAAGTGATTGTTTTTTAGGTGTGTACTTATAGATTGTGACACGACTGTTACGCTGCTTCAAACCAGAACATTGTATCTCTTCTCGTTCCGAAGTTATTAGCGACCTTAGAACGCCATCAGGCAGAGCTCACATGTAGCGTTAGTCGGAAACTGACTTTCAAAAGTGATTGTTTTTTAGGTGTGTACTTATAGATTGTGACACGACTGTTACGCTGCTTCAAACCAGAACATTGTATCTCTTCTCGTTCCGAAGTTATTAGCGACCTTAGAACGCCATCAAGCAGAGCTCACATGTAGCGTTAGTCGGAAACTGACTTTCAAAAGTGATTGTTTTTTAGGTGTGTACTTATAGATTGTGACACGACTGTTACGCTGCTTCAAACCAGAACATTGTATCTCTTCTCGTTCCGAAGTTATTAGCGACCTTAGAACGCCATCAAGCAGAGCTCACATGTAGCGTTAGTCGGAAACTGACTTTCAAAAGTGATTGTTTTTTAGGTGTGTACTTATAGATTGTGACACGACTGTTACGCTGCTTCAAACCAGAACATTGTATCTCTTCTCGTTCCGAAGTTATTAGCGACCTTAGAACGCCATCAAGCAGAGCTCACATGTAGCGTTAGTCGGAAACTGACTTTCAAAAGTGATTGTTTTTTAGGTGTGTACTTATAGATTGTGACACGACTGTTACGCTGCTTCAAACCAGAACATTGTATCTCTTCTCGTTCCGAAGTTATTAGCGACCTTAGAACGCCATCAAGCAGAGCTCACATGTAGCGTTAGTCGGAAACTGACTTTCAAAAGTGATTGTTTTTTAGGTGTGTACTTATAGATTGTGACACGACTGTTACGCTGCTTCAAACCAGAACATTGTATCTCTTCTCGTTCCGAAGTTATTAGCGACCTTAGAACGCCATCAGGCAGAGCTCACATGTAGCGTTAGTCGGAAACTGACTTTCAAAAGTGATTGTTTTTTAGGTGTGTACTTATAGATTGTGACACGACTGTTACGCTGCTTCAAACCAGAACATTGTATCTCTTCTCGTTCCGAAGTTATTAGCGACCTTAGAACGCCATCAGGCAGAGCTCACATGTAGCGTTAGTCGGAAACTGACTTTCAAAAGTGATTGTTTTTTAGGTGTGTACTTATAGATTGTGACACGACTGTTACGCTGCTTCAAACCAGAACATTGTATCTCTTCTCGTTCCGAAGTTATTAGCGACCTTAGAACGCCATCAAGCAGAGCTCACATGTAGCGTTAGTCGGAAACTGACTTTCAAAAGTGATTGTTTTTTAGGTGTGTACTTATAGATTGTGACACGACTGTTACGCTGCTTCAAACCAGAACATTGTATCTCTTCTCGTTCCGAAGTTATTAGCGACCTTAGAACGCCATCAGGCAGAGCTCACATGTAGCGTTAGTCGGAAACTGACTTTCAAAAGTGATTGTTTTTTAGGTGTGTACTTATAGATTGTGACACGACTGTTACGCTGCTTCAAACCAGAACATTGTATCTCTTCTCGTTCCGAAGTTATTAGCGACCTTAGAACGCCATCAGGCAGAGCTCACATGTAGCGTTAGTCGGAAACTGACTTTCAAAAGTGATTGTTTTTTAGGTGTGTACTTATAGATTGTGACACGACTGTTACGCTGCTTCAAACCAGAACATTGTATCTCTTCTCGTTCCGAAGTTATTAGCGACCTTAGAACGCCATCAGGCAGAGCTCACATGTAGCGTTAGTCGGAAACTGACTTTCAAAAGTGATTGTTTTTTAGGTGTGTACTTATAGATTGTGACACGACTGTTACGCTGCTTCAAACCAGAACATTGTATCTCTTCTCGTTCCGAAGTTATTAGCGACCTTAGAACGCCATCAAGCAGAGCTCACATGTAGCGTTAGTCGGAAACTGACTTTCAAAAGTGATTGTTTTTTAGGTGTGTACTTATAGATTGTGACACGACTGTTACGCTGCTTCAAACCAGAACATTGTATCTCTTCTCGTTCCGAAGTTATTAGCGACCTTAGAACGCCATCAAGCAGAGCTCACATGTAGCGTTAGTCGGAAACTGACTTTCAAAAGTGATTGTTTTTTAGGTGTGTACTTATAGATTGTGACACGACTGTTACGCTGCTTCAAACCAGAACATTGTATCTCTTCTCGTTCCGAAGTTATTAGCGACCTTAGAACGCCATCAAGCAGAGCTCACATGTAGCGTTAGTCGGAAACTGACTTTCAAAAGTGATTGTTTTTTAGGTGTGTACTTATAGATTGTGACACGACTGTTACGCTGCTTCAAACCAGAACATTGTATCTCTTCTCGTTCCGAAGTTATTAGCGACCTTAGAACGCCATCAGGCAGAGCTCACATGTAGCGTTAGTCGGAAACTGACTTTCAAAAGTGATTGTTTTTTAGGTGTGTACTTATAGATTGTGACACGACTGTTACGCTGCTTCAAACCAGAACATTGTATCTCTTCTCGTTCCGAAGTTATTAGCGACCTTAGAACGCCATCAGGCAGAGCTCACATGTAGCGTTAGTCGGAAACTGACTTTCAAAAGTGATTGTTTTTTAGGTGTGTACTTATAGATTGTGACACGACTGTTACGCTGCTTCAAACCAGAACATTGTATCTCTCGTTCCGAAGTTATTAGCGACCTTAGAACGCCATCAGGCAGAGCTCACATGTAGCGTTAGTCGGAAACTGACTTTCAAAAGTGATTGTTTTTTAGGTGTGTACTTATAGATTGTGACACGACTGTTACGCTGCTTCAAACCAGAACATTGTATCTCTTCTCGTTCCGAAGTTATTAGCGACCTTAGAACGCCATCAGGCAGAGCTCACATGTAGCGTTAGTCGGAAACTGACTTTCAAAAGTGATTGTTTTTTAGGTGTGTACTTATAGATTGTGACACGACTGTTACGCTGCTTCAAACCAGAACATTGTATCTCTTCTCGTTCCGAAGTTATTAGCGACCTTAGAACGCCATCAGGCAGAGCTCACATGTAGCGTTAGTCGGAAACTGACTTTCAAAAGTGATTGTTTTTTAGGTGTGTACTTATAGATTGTGACACGACTGTTACGCTGCTTCAAACCAGAACATTGTATCTCTTCTCGTTCCGAAGTTATTAGCGACCTTAGAACGCCATCAAGCAGAGCTCACATGTAGCGTTAGTCGGAAACTGACTTTCAAAAGTGATTGTTTTTTAGGTGTGTACTTATAGATTGTGACACGACTGTTACGCTGCTTCAAACCAGAACATTGTATCTCTTCTCGTTCCGAAGTTATTAGCGACCTTAGAACGCCATCAGGCAGAGCTCACATGTAGCGTTAGTCGGAAACTGACTTTCAAAAGTGATTGTTTTTTAGGTGTGTACTTATAGATTGTGACACGACTGTTACGCTGCTTCAAACCAGAACATTGTATCTCTTCTCGTTCCGAAGTTATTAGCGACCTTAGAACGCCATCAAGCAGAGCTCACATGTAGCGTTAGTCGGAAACTGACTTTCAAAAGTGATTGTTTTTTAGGTGTGTACTTATAGATTGTGACACGACTGTTACGCTGCTTCAAACCAGAACATTGTATCTCTTCTCGTTCCGAAGTTATTAGCGACCTTAGAACGCCATCAAGCAGAGCTCACATGTAGCGTTAGTCGGAAACTGACTTTCAAAAGTGATTGTTTTTTAGGTGTGTACTTATAGATTGTGACACGACTGTTACGCTGCTTCAAACCAGAACATTGTATCTCTTCTCGTTCCGAAGTTATTAGCGACCTTAGAACGCCATCAGGCAGAGCTCACATGTAGCGTTAGTCGGAAACTGACTTTCAAAAGTGATTGTTTTTTAGGTGTGTACTTATAGATTGTGACACGACTGTTACGCTGCTTCAAACCAGAACATTGTATCTCTTCTCGTTCCGAAGTTATTAGCGACCTTAGAACGCCATCAAGCAGAGCTCACATGTAGCGTTAGTCGGAAACTGACTTTCAAAAGTGATTGTTTTTTAGGTGTGTACTTATAGATTGTGACACGACTGTTACGCTGCTTCAAACCAGAACATTGTATCTCTTCTCGTTCCGAAGTTATTAGCGACCTTAGAACGCCATCAAGCAGAGCTCACATGTAGCGTTAGTCGGAAACTGACTTTCAAAAGTGATTGTTTTTTAGGTGTGTACTTATAGATTGTGACACGACTGTTACGCTGCTTCAAACCAGAACATTGTATCTCTTCTCGTTCCGAAGTTATTAGCGACCTTAGAACGCCATCAGGCAGAGCTCACATGTAGCGTTAGTCGGAAACTGACTTTCAAAAGTGATTGTTTTTTAGGTGTGTACTTATAGATTGTGACACGACTGTTACGCTGCTTCAAACCAGAACATTGTATCTCTTCTCGTTCCGAAGTTATTAGCGACCTTAGAACGCCATCAGGCAGAGCTCACATGTAGCGTTAGTCGGAAACTGACTTTCAAAAGTGATTGTTTTTTAGGTGTGTACTTATAGATTGTGACACGACTGTTACGCTGCTTCAAACCAGAACATTGTATCTCTTCTCGTTCCGAAGTTATTAGCGACCTTAGAACGCCATCAGGCAGAGCTCACATGTAGCGTTAGTCGGAAACTGACTTTCAAAAGTGATTGTTTTTTAGGTGTGTACTTATAGATTGTGACACGACTGTTACGCTGCTTCAAACCAGAACATTGTATCTCTTCTCGTTCCGAAGTTATTAGCGACCTTAGAACGCCATCAGGCAGAGCTCACATGTAGCGTTAGTCGGAAACTGACTTTCAAAAGTGATTGTTTTTTAGGTGTGTACTTATAGATTGTGACACGACTGTTACGCTGCTTCAAACCAGAACATTGTATCTCTTCTCGTTCCGAAGTTATTAGCGACCTTAGAACGCCATCAGGCAGAGCTCACATGTAGCGTTAGTCGGAAACTGACTTTCAAAAGTGATTGTTTTTTAGGTGTGTACTTATAGATTGTGACACGACTGTTACGCTGCTTCAAACCAGAACATTGTATCTCTTCTCGTTCCGAAGTTATTAGCGACCTTAGAACGCCATCAAGCAGAGCTCACATGTAGCGTTAGTCGGAAACTGACTTTCAAAAGTGATTGTTTTTTAGGTGTGTACTTATAGATTGTGACACGACTGTTACGCTGCTTCAAACCAGAACATTGTATCTCTTCTCGTTCCGAAGTTATTAGCGACCTTAGAACGCCATCAGGCAGAGCTCACATGTAGCGTTAGTCGGAAACTGACTTTCAAAAGTGATTGTTTTTTAGGTGTGTACTTATAGATTGTGACACGACTGTTACGCTGCTTCAAACCAGAACATTGTATCTCTTCTCGTTCCGAAGTTATTAGCGACCTTAGAACGCCATCAGGCAGAGCTCACATGTAGCGTTAGTCGGAAACTGACTTTCAAAAGTGATTGTTTTTTAGGTGTGTACTTATAGATTGTGACACGACTGTTACGCTGCTTCAAACCAGAACATTGTATCTCTTCTCGTTCCGAAGTTATTAGCGACCTTAGAACGCCATCAAGCAGAGCTCACATGTAGCGTTAGTCGGAATCTGACTTTCAAAAGTGATTGTTTTTTAGGTGTTTACTTATAGATTGTTACACGACTGTTACGCTGCTTCAAACCAGAACATTGTATCTCTTCTCGTTCCGAAGTTATTAGCGACCTTAGAACGCCATCAGGCAGAGCTCACATGTAGCGTTAGTCGGAAACTGACTTTCAAAAGTGATTGTTTTTTAGGTGTGTACTTATAGATTGTGACACGACTGTTACGCTGCTTCAAACCAGAACATTGTATCTCTTCTCGTTCCGAAGTTATTAGCGACCTTAGAACGCCATCAGGCAGAGCTCACATGTAGCGTTAGTCGGAAACTGACTTTCAAAAGTGATTGTTTTTTAGGTGTGTACTTATAGATTGTGACACGACTGTTACGCTGCTTCAAACCAGAACATTGTATCTCTTCTCGTTCCGAAGTTATTAGCGACCTTAGAACGCCATCAGGCAGAGCTCACATGTAGCGTTAGTCGGAAACTGACTTTCAAAAGTGATTGTTTTTTAGGTGTGTACTTATAGATTGTGACACGACTGTTACGCTGCTTCAAACCAGAACATTGTATCTCTTCTCGTTCCGAAGTTATTAGCGACCTTAGAACGCCATCAAGCAGAGCTCACATGTAGCGTTAGTCGGAAACTGACTTTCAAAAGTGATTGTTTTTTAGGTGTGTACTTATAGATTGTGACACGACTGTTACGCTGCTTCAAACCAGAACATTGTATCTCTTCTCGTTCCGAAGTTATTAGCGACCTTAGAACGCCATCAGGCAGAGCTCACATGTAGCGTTAGTCGGAAACTGACTTTCAAAAGTGATTGTTTTTTAGGTGTGTACTTATAGATTGTGACACGACTGTTACGCTGCTTCAAACCAGAACATTGTATCTCTTCTCGTTCCGAAGTTATTAGCGACCTTAGAACGCCATCAGGCAGAGCTCACATGTAGCGTTAGTCGGAAACTGACTTTCAAAAGTGATTGTTTTTTAGGTGTGTACTTATAGATTGTGACACGACTGTTACGCTGCTTCAAACCAGAACATTGTATCTCTTCTCGTTCCGAAGTTATTAGCGACCTTAGAACGCCATCAGACAGAGCTCACATGTAGCGTTAGTCGGAAACTGACTTTCAAAAGTGATTGTTTTTTAGGTGTGTACTTATAGATTGTGACACGACTGTTACGCTGCTTCAAACCAGAACATTGTATCTCTTCTCGTTCCGAAGTTATTAGCGACCTTAGAACGCCATCAGGCAGAGCTCACATGTAGCGTTAGTCGGAAACTGACTTTCAAAAGTGATTGTTTTTTAGGTGTGTACTTATAGATTGTGACACGACTGTTACGCTGCTTCAAACCAGAACATTGTATCTCTTCTCGTTCCGAAGTTATTAGCGACCTTAGAACGCCATCAGACAGAGCTCACATGTAGCGTTAGTCGGAAACTGACTTTCAAAAGTGATTGTTTTTTAGGTGTGTACTTATAGATTGTGACACGACTGTTACGCTGCTTCAAACCAGAACATTGTATCTCTTCTCGTTCCGAAGTTATTAGCGACCTTAGAACGCCATCAGGCAGAGCTCACATGTAGCGTTAGTCGGAAACTGACTTTCAAAAGTGATTGTTTTTTAGGTGTGTACTTATAGATTGTGACACGACTGTTACGCTGCTTCAAACCAGAACATTGTATCTCTTCTCGTTCCGAAGTTATTAGCGACCTTAGAACGCCATCAGGCAGAGCTCACATGTAGCGTTAGTCGGAAACTGACTTTCAAAAGTGATTGTTTTTTAGGTGTGTACTTATAGATTGTGACACGACTGTTACGCTGCTTCAAACCAGAACATTGTATCTCTTCTCGTTCCGAAGTTATTAGCGACCTTAGAACGCCATCAGGCAGAGCTCACATGTAGCGTTAGTCGGAAACTGACTTTCAAAAGTGATTGTTTTTTAGGTGTGTACTTATAGATTGTGACACGACTGTTACGCTGCTTCAAACCAGAACATTGTATCTCTTCTCGTTCCGAAGTTATTAGCGACCTTAGAACGCCATCAAGCAGAGCTCACATGTAGCGTTAGTCGGAAACTGACTTTCAAAAGTGATTGTTTTTTAGGTGTGTACTTATAGATTGTGACACGACTGTTACGCTGCTTCAAACCAGAACATTGTATCTCTTCTCGTTCCGAAGTTATTAGCGACCTTAGAACGCCATCAGGCAGAGCTCACATGTAGCGTTAGTCGGAAACTGACTTTCAAAAGTGATTGTTTTTTAGGTGTGTACTTATAGATTGTGCGTTAGTCGGAAACTGACTTTCAAAAGTGATTGTTTTTTAGGTGTGTACTTATAGATTGTGACACGACTGTTACGCTGCTTCAAACCAGAACATTGTATCTCTTCTCGTTCCGAAGTTATTAGCGACCTTAGAACGCCATCAAGCAGAGCTCACATGTAGCGTTAGTCGGAAACTGACTTTCAAAAGTGATTGTTTTTTAGGTGTGTACTTATAGATTGTGACACGACTGTTACGCTGCTTCAAACCAGAACATTGTATCTCTTCTCGTTCCGAAGTTATTAGCGACCTTAGAACGCCATCAAGCAGAGCTCACATGTAGCGTTAGTCGGAAACTGACTTTCAAAAGTGATTGTTTTTTAGGTGTGTACTTATAGATTGTGACACGACTGTTACGCTGCTTCAAACCAGAACATTGTATCTCTTCTCGTTCCGAAGTTATTAGCGACCTTAGAACGCCATCAGACAGAGCTCACATGTAGCGTTAGTCGGAAACTGACTTTCAAAAGTGATTGTTTTTTAGGTGTGTACTTATAGATTGTGACACGACTGTTACGCTGCTTCAAACCAGAACATTGTATCTCTTCTCGTTCCGAAGTTATTAGCGACCTTAGAACGCCATCAGGCAGAGCTCACATGTAGCGTTAGTCGGAAACTGACTTTCAAAAGTGATTGTTTTTTAGGTGTGTACTTATAGATTGTGACACGACTGTTACGCTGCTTCAAACCAGAACATTGTATCTCTTCTCGTTCCGAAGTTATTAGCGACCTTAGAACGCCATCAGGCAGAGCTCACATGTAGCGTTAGTCGGAAACTGACTTTCAAAAGTGATTGTTTTTTAGGTGTGTACTTATAGATTGTGACACGACTGTTACGCTGCTTCAAACCAGAACATTGTATCTCTTCTCGTTCCGAAGTTATTAGCGACCTTAGAACGCCATCAGGCAGAGCTCACATGTAGCGTTAGTCGGAAACTGACTTTCAAAAGTGATTGTTTTTTAGGTGTGTACTTATAGATTGTGACACGACTGTTACGCTGCTTCAAACCAGAACATTGTATCTCTTCTCGTTCCGAAGTTATTAGCGACCTTAGAACGCCATCAGGCAGAGCTCACATGTAGCGTTAGTCGGAAACTGACTTTCAAAAGTGATTGTTTTTTAGGTGTGTACTTATAGATTGTGACACGACTGTTACGCTGCTTCAAACCAGAACATTGTATCTCTTCTCGTTCCGAAGTTATTAGCGACCTTAGAACGCCATCAGGCAGAGCTCACATGTAGCGTTAGTCGGAAACTGACTTTCAAAAGTGATTGTTTTTTAGGTGTGTACTTATAGATTGTGACACGACTGTTACGCTGCTTCAAACCAGAACATTGTATCTCTTCTCGTTCCGAAGTTATTAGCGACCTTAGAACGCCATCAGGCAGAGCTCACATGTAGCGTTAGTCGGAAACTGACTTTCAAAAGTGATTGTTTTTTAGGTGTGTACTTATAGATTGTGACACGACTGTTACGCTGCTTCAAACCAGAACATTGTATCTCTTCTCGTTCCGAAGTTATTAGCGACCTTAGAACGCCATCAGGCAGAGCTCACATGTAGCGTTAGGCGGAAACTGACTTTCAAAAGTGATTGTTTTTTAGGTGTGTACTTATAGATTGTGACACGACTGTTACGCTGCTTCAAACCAGAACATTGTATCTCTTCTCGTTCCGAAGTTATTAGCGACCTTAGAACGCCATCAGGCAGAGCTCACATGTAGCGTTAGTCGGAAACTGACTTTCAAAAGTGATTGTTTTTTAGTGTACTTATAGATTGTGACACGACTGTTACGCTGCTTCAAACCAGAACATTGTATCTCTTCTCGTTCCGAAGTTATTTTAGCGACCTTAG
>JAVIWB010001504.1:0-224860 GCA_031893035.1 Dermolepida albohirtum | reverse complement strand
AAGGAACTTTCCTTCTATGTTCGCATACTCCTTTATTCTTTCGTATAATGTAAATGGAATTAATCTTTTTCATCTCTCTGCAAAACTTCAAACAAATGCGTCGTACTTTCACGACACTAAAATCAATACATCCCCCACATAACATCCGAAAGTTTGATTTCATGAAATATGACGACTTCTGTAAGGAACTTTTTCACGTTTCCACTCTCATGGAGTTCTACGGGAAAAATGAAATTTTCCATTATTTCGCCCATCGCTCTGTTTCGGGGCATAGTTTTAAGAAGAAAATCGTGTCGTTTCCAGCCGAAATTTCAAAGTCGTTCGTTGCAACGTTTTTTTTTCTTTTTCTGGGGGGAGTTTTTAAATGGAATTATTTCGGGGCGACGTTCTAAACCTATATGATGTACTGCTTGTGCGAATATCTTTCCAAGTCTTCCAGTTTAAGCGAAGAAGTGATGTGTTTAAATATAATTTTAAAACTTTTACGTTAAAGTTAAGAACAGAAATAATATCGATGTAACTTACAAAGGCGTGCAAAATTTTCGGAGAACAGTTTTTACATATACGATACGAGAGTTGTCCCTTAAGTACCCGGCCTGACCTAGAGATGGCGGTAGTTGTTTAAAAAATATCACTGTATTAGAAAGTACACAATCTATAAAGCGTATGTTTCAAGTTTGAAGATGTCACGTTGTTTAGTATTTGTTTAGCAGCCATCAATAGTGAACGTTTTTGGTGAATTTATAAAAATGGAGAAAATTGGTCATCATTACGTGATACAATACTTTTATTTGAAAGGCCCCAGCCCAACCGATATACAGTAAAACCTGTCAATAACGGCCACCCAAAAAGCAAAATATATTGGCCGTTATATAAAGGTGTCCGTAATTGACAGGTTTTTCGTCTCACAAATAAAATACATAATTAATTTTAGGATTTGTCTTCTTTATTTTATTAATTAAAGTAAATAGTATATAAATACAAATATGTGTAAGAAAAACTAAAATTTTAATATATTTACATATTATAGATAATATGACATCTAATAAATTATTTATATGTACATATTATTACAATATATTCATACGAAAAAACACAATTTATTAGGATTTTTTAAAGTATGTTTCAATATCACATGTAAGTAAAATTTTAGAAACATCCATATAAATGTCACCATTGTTATTGCACAATAAATAATTTTGTATGTCTCTTAATTTTGCACACACTTCACTCATACTAGATAAACTAGATTTTGGAGTTTCACATTCGTCCAGGTCACTATTATCAGAATTATGTTCTTCATCATTATTGCACAAATCTTCAACAATTTCTAGAATACTGAAGTTAGGGCTCTCTGTAGGCACATGACGATCAATAGAAGCATATTCATCTAAATCCATCAAAAATTCGTTACGAACTGCAGGATATAGCTGGGCAAGGGGTATTTCGTCTTCTTCATCAAACATTGTGTCCTCCTGGATAACATCAGAGAATCCGGCCTTGGAAAAACATTTTTTAACTGTAGCAGGAGATACCTTTTTCCAAGCAGCTGTAATCCATACAAGTGCATTGGCTAAATTTATGTTTTTTTCAAAAATTTCAAAATCACGTTCATTGTCAATAAACGTTAGAAGCTTTTTAATCAAAAAATTTCGGTAAATCAATTTGAAATTCTGAATTATTCCTTGATCCAAGGGCTGACAATACGAAGTGGTGTTTGGCGGCAGGAAGACTAGTTTAACATTTTCTAATGGAACTTTAGAATGTGAAGTGGCATTATCCAAGAAAAGAAGCACTTTTCTATTTTGTTTTTTCATTTTATTGTCAAATTTATGCAGCCATCTTGTCATAATTTCCGTTGTCATCCATGCCTTTTTGTTAGAAACCCGTTCTAAGGGTTATTTGTCCACATGACTACCCTTAAAACAGCGAGGATTTTTACTTTTCCAATTATTAATGGATCTTCCTTCTCACCTTCCATATTTGCACATAGTAAAACAGTCAAACGTTGTTTTGCTGCCTTCTTCCCTGCACAATTCTCGCTTTTTAATGCAAATGTCTTATTTGGCATAGCGCGGTAATAAAGACCTGTTTCGTCGGCATTAAACACATCTCGAGGAGAATAATTTATTAAAATCAACGGTAACTTGGTTTTCCAGTCTTTTATATCGTCCAAATTAACCTCTGCGGAATCACCACAAATTGATTTAAAAGTTATACTGTGTCGCCGACAGAAACTTTCCAACCATCCATTAGATGCTGCGAAATTTTCCATCTTTAAACTGCTTGCTGTCTCCAGTGCTTTTTGTTTAAGTAGCGGCCCAGATATTGGAATTGCTTTATTTCTGGCTTTGCAAAACCAATTGTAGACGACTTGATCCACTGCCAATCCTTTCGACTTCGGAAATTTTCGTTTTAGCTCCATGTTAACACCTTCCTCGACCATCTTTTTTAATTCACCTTTATTTTTCATAATATCGTTAATTTGTGTTTTTCCAACCCCATATTTTTCGGCCAACTTTCGCGAACTTAACGCATACTTTTCACTTTCCGCGATTATATTTATTTTGTCTTTTAGCGACAAACGTTTTCTTTTTTGCGACATACTTAATTAAGAACCTTTCGAATACGGAGACAACTTTAAACTGAATTGTTTCCTTTAGAATAATAAAGTTTAAACCGAAAAGGGTGAATTACTACCAGGTAATAGGAAACCCCGGGAAACCCCGACAATTTGAATTAGGTATTTCCGTCAATAAAGATATACATGTCATAAATAGTCCGGCCGACATTGGCAGGTAAATTTCTATGAAAATAGGCCGTAAAAGTTTGGGTTATTTGGCCGCGGCCGTTTTACAAAGGTGGCCGTAATTAACGGGTATTTGTGTATGGGAATTTCCTTATAGTCGATTCGGGGAACTTTGAAACTCAGGTGGCCGCTTTAGTCAGGTGGCCGTTAACACAGGTTTTACTATACAAGCTGAACTGGATTCTACTCTGGGTGAGTCGGCTCCTTCGTTTACAACAATGAAATATTGGGCAGCAGAGTTTAAACGAGGCCGTACGAGCTGCCAAGACGAGCATCGCAATGGTCGACCAAATGAGGTGACTATTCCAGAAATTTTAAAGAAAATGCACAAAGCGGTACTGGATGACCGTCGACTGAAAGTGCGTTTTACACTGTGAGGATGATTGGGGTCTATATGTCCATGAACACAAACAGGTCGATTCTAATAAAAGACTGACAACGACACTCAAAGAACAGAAAATTGTATTTATAGAATAAGCGCTATGGGTGACTATATATACAAGGGTGGTCCCTGAAGTACCTGGCCCAACAAAAAAAAACACAAAAATGTTGTGAAATATTGGGTAGCATAGTTTAAACGAGGCCGTACGACTTTCCAAGACGAGCATCGCAGTGGTCGACCAAATGAGGTGACGACTCCAGAAATGATGAGGTAAATCCACAGAACGTGACTGGAAGATCGTCGAGTGAAAGTGTGCAAGCTAACAGACATAGTAGGCATTTCAAAAAGT
Source organism: Dermolepida albohirtum (assembly GCA_031893035.1). Classification (NCBI taxonomy): domain Eukaryota; kingdom Metazoa; phylum Arthropoda; class Insecta; order Coleoptera; family Scarabaeidae; genus Dermolepida; species Dermolepida albohirtum. The sequence continues at coordinate 221,320 of JAVIWB010001504.1, read as the reverse complement.
GCGGTACATCGCATATTATCTGAAAATTTGGACATGAGGAAGCCGTGCGCAAGATGGGTGCCGCGTTTGCTCACGCTCGAACAAAAACAGTGTCGTGAAGATGTTTCAATTGAGTGTTTAGCGAAGTTTCACAGCAACAAAGCAGAATTTTTGCGCCGTTTCATAACCATGGATGAAACATGGGTCCATCACTTCACACCCGAGACAAAAGAACAATCAAAAAAATGGACTCAAAAGGGAGAACCGACTCCAAAGAAGGCGAAGATCGATTCATCTACAGGCAAGGTCATGGCATCGGTTTTATGGGATGCGCATGGAATAATTTTCGTTGACTATCTTGGAAAAGGAAAAACTATCCACGACGACTATCATGCGAGCTTATTGCAACGTTCGAGCGAAGAAATCAAGCAAAAACGGCCGCATTTGGCTAAGAAGAAAGTGTTGTTTCATCAAGACAACGCACCAGCTCACAAATCCGTTATTGCAATGGCCAAAATTAACGTATTAAACTTTGAATTGCTACCTCGTGCACACTATTTGCCAGATTTAGCCCCTCGGATTATTTTCTGTTTGCAAACTTGAAAAAATGGCTCAGTGGTCAAAAATTTTCCAACGACGAAGATGTGATGTCGGCAGTTAATGGCTATTTTTAGGAGCAAGACAGTTCTTAATATAAAAAGGGTATCGAAATTATTGAACATCGCTGGGAAAAGTGTATAGAGCTGAAAGGAGATTATGTTGAAAAATAAATATATTTCTTTCCAAAATGTTTCTTTCTTGGGTCGGATACTTCTGGGATCACTCTCGTAGTGTGCATAAGTTAAAGACCAGTTGCAAAAAATTCAATTTCTTCTAGAACCTCTAACTGCGATGCCTTACAAATGTACTCACTCGAAACTAAGACAAAATCATATAAAATTTGTTCACTTCCGATAGATGAACTGCCACAGGGATTAGAAGCGTAGAACTAATTTCACGTAATACCTCCACTAGTTCCGAATGTCGTAAAGGAAAAAATGAATGCGGTAACCATAAAATAAGATTGTTAAATCCTGGGAAATTGAAATGACGGGCTAGAAACAGTTCCATTCACGTTTAAATACGATTAACTAGTCGGGAATACATTCGAAAAGTGAGGCACTTTATTTCGAATGAAGGGATTTTATCCTAGATAAGTGTTTAAGGGTCTTAAACTTTGATATAATTTATGTTCGGCTTATGAGAAGGATGTTTTAATTTAGCTTTTAGTACCTAGTTAGTAATGTTCTTTGCGTTCATGATATTTTAATTCGTAATTGAATTCAAGAAAGCATGGCTAGAGCGGCGCCACATATGTCGAAAGTGTAATTATTAAATACATCGTTTTGGCATGACATATTTAGAAACGCTAATGTAGAATATATACAGTGGCGTGCGTAAGTAAACGACCACTTTCAGGAAACTCAATTCTTTGACAATATTGTGTCCATATTTAATATTATTTTACTTTGACTCTCAAATTAAAGTTCAAGGATTTGAAAATGTACTATTAGATAAAAAAGAAAGCAGTTTTGGTTAAAATATTCTCAGTTAATTCTACACCGGTAACCCGTCCCTTATCGATAATTATTTCGTTACCTGCTTAAGGACAGTTTGCGAGCAATGTGGATTAGTATATCACCGGATTTCGAAGCATTTAGATGAATTAGTATTTTCAATCATAGAGAACTTGTTTACTTTAATAATATCAGGTTATTACAAATGTAATGTCCGTTTTTTTCCTTCAGTCTGAACTGAATCGCACCTGTGTGAAGACGTGTATGTTTTTGGTGAAAATTATTATTGTATTTGTAGAAAAGGGTATTTATTTTGAAGTGTGTACCTGTTCCATTTCTTGGAAAGATTAATACACCTGTCCTCGTCTCGCCTATGGAAATGCTGTCGACAAGAGATATTCGGGCAATTTACCTCTTTCAATTTAAAAAGGGATTAAATGCAGCTGCAGCAACGCGAGAAATTAATCAGACGTTCGGTGAAACCACGTGTAATGAACGCACATTACGGCGATGGTTTAAAGAATTCAGCGAGGGAAATTTTGATTTGGAAAATGAGCCTCGCGGATATGCGCGTAGCACCATTAATGACGACGAGCTGCGTGTAGAAGTTGAAAGTAATCCGTCGACAACAGTACGTAGCCTTGCAGAAACATTTCAAGTGTCCATTGCCACCATTAGTCGTCACCTTTCTTCGATTGGCAAAGTGAAGAAACTCGATCTATGGGTGCCGCACCAATTAACGGAAGCCAAGAAGCTCCGTCGATTAGAGGTAGCTACCTCTTTGGCTAATCGACAGAAAATTGAACCGTTTCTTCATCGAGTGGTAACGTTTGACGAAAAGTGGATGCTTTATGATAATCGAAAACGGTCAGGACAATGATTAGATCGAGGTGAAGCACCAAGACAGCATGCACGAGCATCACTTCACCCGCGAAAGATTATGGTGACTGTATGGTGGACCAGTAAGGGTATTTTTCACTATTCATTTTTGCAACCTGGTGAAACCATCACGGCAGCGTCCTATTGTGCCGAACTGGAAACTATGCATGGAAAATTGAGCCGTTTGCAGCCCTCACTAGTCAATAGACATGGACCCATACTTCTTCATGATAATGCAAGACCTCATGTTGCACGACAGACAATCCAAAAACTTTCGGAATTTGGTTACGAAATTCTCCCTCACCCACCTTATTCACCTGACCTTTCGCCAACTGATTTTCATTTTTTCCGAAGTTTAGACAATCACTTAAAAAATAGGGACTTCCCTGACCGGGAGTCTGTAATAGCAGTGTTTGAGCAATATGTGAGCCGTCAAAACCTAGATTTCTTTTCAAAGAGAATTTTTCAGCTTCCAGGCCGTTGGTAACAAACTATTGATGTAAATGGAGACTATTTTGCAGAATAAATATTTATATTTGTTTTAAATTTAGACTTTTTTTTATTCCTTACAAAATCGAACATTTCATATGTAACATACAAGTGAATGTTGGTATTTTCCTGGTACTGTAAAGCGATACTGTAAGTAACAATTCGTTTTATTCTACCACTTGTATCCTGATTAGGTTAACTTCTCAAAAGGCTGGTAAAATGCCTAGAATATCTGACGAAAATCGCCACCGAATGGTACTTTTTCATCGACAGGCCTTAAGTCAGAAACAAATTGCAGAAAAAACGCAATATTCTAAGTCTACGATTTTTAAAATTATCAAAAAGCACAAAGCAGCCTGTTCGATAGTTAATAAAAGAAGGACGGGAAAGCAAAAAAGGTAAAGGAAGGAGTTTCTCTGCATCTCTCTACCGTTTGGCGTATCTAATTAAACAAAGACTTAGAGGTTATGTTGCAAGAATAAAACCTTAGAATCGCTAACGTAGAATATACACAGTAGTGTGCATAAGTAAGCGACTAGCAAAAAAATACACATTAATGTAGATCAAATTAATCATATTGTTCATCTGGTATCGGATATTCTTCATCACTTCTAAGGCTGCAATTAGCCAATATAATTTCGAGAATTAGGAGTGTCCCTATTTGAAAGATCTTAGAGGGCGCCACAGTATTGTGTCCGTAGAAGTCTATTGATCAATACTGAAGCACGTAAATACTATGTGTTATTGGAAAATTTGGGGCAACTAGAAAACCACAAGTGCAGAAAAGAAGAACTACCTGGTTAGCATGCCAATCTGTCAGCAATTGAGAGCCAATAGGCAGATATATCAACATCAATAATGTCACAGACACACACAAACACACACACATGTGTGTGTATATATAGTTACGATTTTTCTTTTATGACATGCACCATAAAAATTATCATATTTTAAAAGAGTTGAATTTCATATAAGGAATGTATAAATATATTAGCGCTTGCAATTTAAATACAGGGCTTTTCATTGAAGCGGGAAAATTTAAAACTACTGTATCTATTGGGTTGGCAATTAAGTACTTTCGGTTTTGTAGTATAAAATAAAACACTTTTTTTTAAACAAAGAATAGTTTTTAATCAATTACATATTTTCCATTTTACTCAATGACCTTTTGCCATCTTTCTTTCAGCTGCATGATTCCGCGCTCATCAAATTTCTGGTCCTTATCAGCAAAAAACTGAACCAGGTGCGAGTGAAGGTCATTGTCATTTGTGAAAGTTTTACCATTCAAAGAATTCTGCAAACTTCAAAATAAATGATAATCAGATGGTGCTAGATCAGGGCTGTATGGGGGATGTGGCATCACTTCCCAGCCGAGCTCCAATAGTTTCCCACGAGTTGCCAAAGATGTGAGGCCTTGCATTATCTTGGTGGAAAACTACACCTTTCCGATTTGACAATTCTGGCCGTTTTTCTTTGATTGCTTCATCCAGTTTTATTAATTGTTGACAGTAAACATCAGAATTGATCGTTTGGTTCCTTGGAAGCAGCTCAAAAAAACACAACACCTTTGTAATCCCACCAAACTGACACCATGATCTTTTTTGGATGCAATTCAGCTTTCGATGTGGTTTGAGCTGGTTTATCGTGTTTGCTCTATGATCGTTTTCGAACTATGTTACTGTATAAAACCCATTTTTCATCACCAGTGATGATTCCTTTTAAGAAAGGGTCGGTTTCATTTCGTCTAAGGTGCATATCACAAAAGTTGATTCTTTGTGTTAAATGAATTTCTTTCAATTAGTGAGTTACCCAAATATCAAGCTTCTTAACTAGCCCAAGACATTTTAAATGTTTTTCAATTGTTGTGTGCGATACATGTAGCCTCTCCGCAACCTCTCGAACAGTTATATGACGATCCTCTTCAGTTATGACTTTGATTTGGTCATCATCAACTTCAGTAGGCCGACAAGAACGTTGCTCATCTTTGAGGGAAAAATCTCCAGAACGGAATTTTTTATACCAATTCTGCCACGTGCGCTCTGTTAAGCAATTAGCACCATAAACTTCACATATCTTTTTGTGAGCCGCAGCAGCTTTCTTTCCTTTACGGAAATAAAATAGTAAAATATGTCGAAAATGTTCGTTTCTGCACTCCATTTAAAATTAACCCACAACTAATAGCTTTAATAAAAATCACGCACTACTTGCTTCTGAAGTTACGTCAATGTGACTAGTATCGCGCGACAAACGGTAAAGTACAGGACTAACATACGTTATACGAAAATAAAGCAACGCTCTCTATCAGTAAAAACCGAAAGTATGTTACTTAGTTGCCAACCCAATATATTATTCATCACAATTGAGGTTTGGGCTAATATAATTACCATTTACTCCAATAATATATATATAAATCGCAGCATTAAAAGACGGTAACAACGATTTTATTTTAATTTTTAATTGCCGTTTTACTCTTTGTTTAATTGAATTAAAATTTCACTTTAAAAAACCCGGTAAAGGTTTCGCATCAGCCTAATAAACAGGGCGATAATTAAAACCGTCGCGTATTTGCGATTAAAAATTGGAAGTGCATCTGATCACGCCATGTGACCGACCTTGATTATCCAAATGCTGTATAAATACGTTTAAAAATAGCCTAACCATGCTTTATTATTCATACTCCAATTAAATAAAATCGATATCCTACTATTCAATCATCTCGAGAAAACGTTCGGTTCAAGGTTTGCCATCAAAACACACCCTCATCTTGACCTTTTCCCAGATTCGACCGTTTTCACTTTAGCAATATTTCGTACATCCGTAATGCATGTATATATATATATATATATATATATATATATAAATACAATATATATATAAATATATATATATATATAAATGTTGAAAGGTAAGCGGTCTAATGAAATATTTTCTTCTCTTACTGCCTGTCTAGATGTAGGAGTGTAATAATTTACGTTCTTTCACCTCTACGCCATTTGGAAAAAATGATTGACTATTGCATTAGAGCTTCGCGTTGTGCAAAGCAATGAAGGCTTTATGTGGCGAAATACAAAGTAATCTGTAAATACGCTTGTAACATGAAAAGCGTTCAGATTTATCTAAGATTGTTAAAATGAAATAAATGAATTGCGAGAATAAAATAACCAATCCGTTCTTCGTTCTATCGGGCATTACGAGGGTGGTCCCATAAGTACCCGGCCTGACCTAGAGATGGCGGTAGTTGTTTGAAAAATATCACTGTATTAGAAAGTACATAATCTATAAAGCATATGTTTCAAGTTTGAAGACGCCACGTTATTTAGTATTTGTTTGGCAGCCATCAATAGTGAACGTTTTCAGTGAATTTGTGAAAATGGAGAAAATTGGTCATCGTTACGTGATACAATACTTTTATTTGAAAGGTCTTAACCCAACCGATATAAAAGCTGCACTAGATTCTACTCTAGGTGAGTCTGTTCCTTCGCTTACATCAGTGAAATATTGGGTGGCAAAGTTTAAACGAGGCCGTACGAGCTGCCAAGACGAGCATCGCAGTAGTCGACCAAATGAGATGACGACCTTAGAAATGGTGAAGAAAATCCGCAAAGCGGTACTGAATGATCGTTGAGTGAAAGTGCGCGAACTATCAGACATAGCAGATATTTCAATAAGTGCGGTACATCGCATATTATCTGAAAATTTGGACATGAGAAAGCTGTGTGCAAGATGGGTGCCGCGTTTACTCACACTCGAGCAAAAACAGTGTCGTGAAGATGTTTCAATTGAATGTTTAGCAAAATTTCACAGTAACAAAGCAGAATTTTTGCGCCGTTTCATAACCACGGATGAAACATGGGTTCATCGCTTTACACCCGAGACAAAAGAATAATCAAAACAAGGGACTCAAAAGGGCGAACCGGCTCCAAAGAAGGCGAAGACCGTTTCATCTGTAGGCAAGGTCATGGCATCGGTTTTTTGGGATACGTCTGGAATAAGTTTCATCGACTGTCTTGAAAAAGGGAAAACTATTAACGGTGAGTATTATGAGAACTTATTGCAACGTTTGAGCGAAGAAATCAAGGAAGAACAGCCGCATTTGGCTAAGAAGAAAGTGCTGTTTCATCAAGACAATGCATCAGCTCACAAATCCGCTATCGCAATGGCCAAAATTAATTAATTAAAGTTTGAATTGCTACCTCATGCACCCTATTCATCAGATTTAGCCCTCTCGGATAATTTTCTGTTCCCAAACTTGAAAAGATGGCTCCATGGTCATAGATTTTCCAACGATGAAGAAGTGATATTTACAGTTAATGGCTATTTTGAGGAGCAAGACAGTTTTTATTATAAAAAGGATATCGAACTTATTGAACATCGCTGGGAAAAGTGTGTAAAGCTGAAAGGAGATTATGTTGAAAAATAAATATATAATATTTCTCTCCAAAATTTTTATGTTTTGTTTGTTGGGTCGGGTACCTCTGGGACCACCCTCGTACTTCTTCAGGAAGACGAGACAAAGTAACATTACCGTTCAATAATAATAATAATTAAGCTTGCGATTTTGCCCTGGCGTGACAGGTCAGGATCGGTTGCAGTAAATATATTTTCCCTTAACGGACATCTCCCGACAATGGACATCTCTAATCAATGGACAGCTTCTGATGCACCGATCGTCAGTATACTATTTGCTATATAACAATATCTTCCACCAAAGGACATTCTCAACAATGGACACGGACAGTAATATACATTCACTACAGTAAATTTAAATGAAAATTTATTTCTTTACAATGGACATTAGTACTTTGTTGCAAACCCTATAATTTTAAACATAATTATTTTAATACATATAATAAGTGCTGTAATAATAAGAGTTATTGCTGCAAAGGGAGAAGCATTGGAGAATTTTGGCATAACACTGGAGAGAAATTTTAAGGAAAACCAGAAGCTATTCCACCGAGTGGTGGGTAACTTAAGAAAAAATAAGCGAAGTGGAACCTGGGTACATGACAAGAATGATCGAATAATTACAAATTAGAAATGAACCATGGACAGATGGAAAGAATACTTTGAGGAACTATTGACGATACAGGGATAGGAGGAAGAGGTAGTGGAGTAGATCCCACAGAACACAGACTCTGTACGATATATGTGAAAATAAGCTTTAGATAACAATGGAAGAAGCGGAAAAAGTTCTGCAGAAACAGAGGTGAGGTGCCGGGGCACGATGAGATAACAGCGGAAATGCTAAAATACATACAAGACAAAGGAAAAAGTGTATTTCTACAACTGAAAATATTTGGTTCTACGTCATTATTATTATTATTACTTGCTCTATCTATTTTGACACCGGAAATTATGATATTTGCAAATGTAGAAGGCTTTCTCAAGTTTCACTTTGATGCTAACCATTGTACCACTTGGAATTAATTTTTTGTGAGAATCGTGAAAAGTAATGCATATTGTTTTGATTTTTTTTACTTCATGCTGTAATGATTGCCTATAGAGAGATTAAGCCAGGTACATAATAGATTTATTGCAATTCCTATAATTTCCAAACATAATTACATATTTTAATATAATATAATAAGATGCTGTAATGATAGTCTTTCGGTTTATTATGTTTACTTAAATACATTAAAATGTATAATAATTATGACCGCTGTAACATTCTTAACAATGGACATGAACAACATATAATTAAGGCAGGTAATAAGTACAACTGTAATGATGGTCTTATATAAATCGGTTATAGTTTTTACAGCATTCAGTTGATATTTAGTACTCTAACAAGTTAGATATTTAGTGTTTTAGTGTTTGTACAAGTAATATGGCTACGAAAAAGAGAAAATTTCTCAGTTTAAAAGAAAAAGTTGATGTTATTCAGTGTGCAGAGAAGACTAAACTTAGTGTGAGACTGCTTGCGGAAACATTCTGTATCGGTAAAACTCGAGAGGGTGATATTTTGAAAAACAAAGTTGATATTGAAAATGGAAATTCACAGCAAAAGAAGAAATTTGTGAAAACAGAATGAGCTGCACTGGACCAAATAATGTATGACTGGTTTTGCAAAGTGCGCGCTAAGGATATTCCATTGTTCGGTAAAATAATAAGGGAAAACCCTCTCGAAGTTGCTCAAGAGCTAAATTATGAATTCAAAGCTAAAAAATGGGTGGTTTGACAAGTTTTCTCAGCGACGCAACATATCGCTTCGAACAACTTGTGGTGAAATCGCCGAAGTAAATGTGGATCAAATATTTGTCTGGGAGAAACTTTGATAACTACGAGGGTAGTTTGACAAGTAGTTTGAATGGAAAAGAAAGACAAATTTTTTAAATACAAAATAATTTTTACTTTTCAATATATTCTCCTAAAAGAGCAATACATTTATGCCAACGGTGCTCCAATGCCCTTATGCAATCTCTAAAACGCGATTCCGGAAGGCTTGCAAAATACTCATTTACGACGATGATAAGCTCGTCGTTAGACGAAAATTTCTTTCCACCTAGTGCCGTTTTCAATTTTGGAAAAAGGTGGAAGTCAGAAGGGGCTAGATCCGGCGAATAAGGCGCATGGTACTAATTGAAATTGCAATTCGTGGATTTTGGACATCGCAGCTGTGCCGGTATGCGAGGGAGCGTTGTCTTGGTGAAATAGAATCCTTTTCTTCGCCATTCCTGGCCGTTTAACACGAATCTCAACATTTAATTTTTGTAGAAGTTCTGCATAATATTGTCCGTTTGTTGTGGCACCTTTCTGAAGGTAATCAATGAGCAAACTGCCCTTTGAATCCCAAAAAATTGATGCCATCACTTTGTTTGCCGATAAAGTGGTTTTCGCTTTCTTTGGAGGTGCAGAACCACGTTCTAATCATTGTTTCGATTGTTATTTAGTTTCGGGTACACTGTAGTGTATCCAAGTTTCGACGCAAGTAACAAATCGCCTACAAAAATCAACCGGATTCCGCTTATAAAGGTCCAAACACTTATTGGAAATGCGCAAACGAGTGAACTTTTGATCAGTCGTAAGCAATCGCGGCACCCATCTTGCCGAAAGCTTGGAAAGGCCCAATTCTTTCGTTAAAATGTGGTGTACACGTTCTGTTGAAATGTTTACCATGTCTGCTATCTCTTTCACTTTGAGTCGTCGATCTTGCGTAATAATATTAGGGATTTTTATAATAATTTCCTTAGAAGTCATGATTTTGGGTGCTCCAGAGAGCGCTTCATCAACACAACTTGTTCTACCACGTTTAAATTCATTTAGCCATCTACTTATTGTGACGGATGATTGAGCAGATTCACCTAATGTTTCCCGTAACTCATCTTTTATTTCGGTAGCTTTCATACCCTTAATTACTAAGTATTTAATCACCGCACGATACTCTGCTTTTTCCATTCGAACAAAACAACGTGTTGTTTCTTTTTCAATCAGCTGTCAAAAATAAACCAATCAACTGATTTATCTAAATATCGGAATGTAAACATATAAATAGGCAACCTAAATTACAGTGCATTTGTTTTACCAATTAGAGCGCCACCTATGTGTCATTCTTACTACTTGTCAAACTATCCTCATATATATATATATATATATATATATACAGAGGTATCTGATATGCCAGAGATAACATCCTGCAAATGCGGATGATATTGTCAAAACAACACAGAATACCAACATGAATGCTCTTGAAACCACCCTCACTGAAGATCTGCAAAAACTAAGCGCTTACTTCCAGCAATGGTGTCTCACATCAAGCACTAGTAAAACTGAAACATGTTGCTTTCACTTCAATAACAAATTAGCCCACAAAACATTACAAGTAACCCTTAATGGCACTATTCGTTCCTCACAACCCGTACCGCAAACATCGTGGAGTAACGATGAATAAGATGAACGAAGTCATTACACTTAATTGACTGGAAGTTATGCAGAAATGACCCAAAATTTATTCCAACATATTTTTAGAATAGGTTTTGTACCAAAAATCGCATCACTAAAGACTAAAAAAAGAATTGTTACGCCAGCAATAAAATACATCCTGTATCACTGTAAAACATCATCGTAATATAGATAAGAACGTAAACAGACAAATAAGAACCATTAAGACGTAAACGAGGTATCTACACAGAATTTCAAGAAAAATCGATGAAGTATTCGGCTTCGCAGACTCAAATTTATTCCATCTCTCATTAATTCATTTCAGTAAGACGATCCTTTTAGTTTTCTTTTTCCGCTATATCCAACTTTCTTTTCCCGTTTGCTTTTTTTCATTCGCCGTCGGCCGAGTGCGGAAAGTAATTGAGTTTATTATAAATTGTAAATAAATTAGTTTTCCTTGAATCTATCCTTTTACGTTGGGAAATACATATATATACCTTAGTATGCTGTGAAAATGTAAATGATGTAAATGAAAATGGAAATGAAAAACATAATATAAATGCGAATATAATTTATAGTCATTTTCTGTAACCTTAATACTCCTAGGTACATATAACGTTATTACCACAGTTATTAAATGTCTGGAAATTACTAACTCGTAATCGTTCTCGTCTTGAATCCATTAAAACATGGAGAATGGATATTCCCAGAACTTACTTACGAGGAAACGTTTTTATATTCGCGGAATGAGCGGGTTGTAGAGGGGTGAGTAAGCGCATTGGGGGCGTGGCCTGTGCAGCGACTCATGATTAATATAAATACGAAGTTTCATTGTTATTAGACAGTTAGTCTTTGAGCTATCGTCAACCAAGTAACATAATCAGGAGTGAAAAGTGAAATATGGAAAAAATCGAATATCGTGCCGTTATAAAGTTCCTTACCAGGCAAGGAAAATCAGTCGCGACCATAATGAATGAGATGTCATTGGTTTACGGCGACTCTTGCCCAGGAAAAACCATGGTGTACAAGTGGCATAGTTTATTTAAACAAGGAAGGGAATCCCTTGAAGACGACCCGAGGCCGAGCAGGAGCATTGAGGTGACCACGCCAGCACTTATCCAAAAAGTTGAACAAATTGTACTCGAAGATGCTCGACTAAAGAAGAAACAACTCGCAGAAATGGTTGGAGTATCCGATACAACAATTTTTAAAATCCTACACGATCATCTCGGCATGTCTAAGGTCAGCGCAAGATGAGTGCCGAGAATGCTCACGCCGCCGCAAAAACAACAGCGCGTAGAGTGTTCGCGTGCATTTTTGGACCTCTGTAATGAAGACAAGGATGGTGTATTGAGTGAAATTGTTACTGGAGACGAAACTTGGGTTCATCATTATGAACCTGAGTCCAAACAAGACTCCATGCAGTGGCATAAAAAAGGCACAGCACCTCCCAAGAAATTTAAAGTGTCACAATCAGCTGGGAAACTCATGGCAACGGTATTTTGGGACTCGGAAGGAATATTGTTGATTGATTATAAAGATAAAGGTGTTTCTATAACCGGAGAATGTTACGCTTCAATATTAGAGCGACTAAAAGAAGCCATTAAAGAGAAAAGACGGGGAAAATTGACAAAAGGTGTTCTGCTTTTGCACGACAACGCGCCCGTCCACAAGAGCCGCGTTGCGTTAGCTGCCCTGCATAAGGTGAGCTTCGAAATTGTGAATCACCCACCCTACAGCCCAGACCTGCCCCCGAGTGATTATTACCTGTTTCCGAAAATGAAAAAAGAGCTGCGGGGTAAAAAATTTACTGCCGATGATGAAGTCAAGGAGGCAGTTTCGGCGTATTTTGCAGATAAAGAGAAATCATTTTTTTATGAGGGTATAAATAAATTAATTGAAAGATGTGAAAAATGTATCCGTCTTGCAGGTGAATACATTGAAAAAGAAAAATAATTTGACTTTTTTATTTCCACCCCTTGTCCCCCATTCCGCGAATATAAAAACGCTCCCTCGTATATGAAAATAAAAATAATAATGGATAGAGAACGAAACAAACTTTATTTTTCAACATAATTAATATCTCTGCTTTATTAAACAATTGTTCCAACGCCCAGACAGTACCACTGGATAAAATATATCTAGAAAAAGGTCCTTTTCATTGAACACGTAGTAAAATTCGCAACTTCATCACTTCCTAGTTAGACTCGAATTTCTTGCTTTCGAATGAATGCTTAAACCGCCCAAAAAAATGGTAGTTTCAGAATGATATGCAGAGCTGCCAAGTGGGTCAGAATACTACTTGGGTTGCCTTTTAATTGTTGCATATAAAACTGGAATAAAACAGTAGATAGCTTTTAAAGACTTCAGTGTTTTTCGAAGTACTCTTCACGAAGATTAATTCGTTTGCAGTTGTTCCACTCATTTGTTGGTACAGTCGGTACTTAGTTTATGGAGGCATTGACTACTCTTTCTGACGACTGGAACCTCTGACCACGGATGACCACGAATCTGTTTTTGATTTTTGGAAAGGTAAATCGTGGGAACTTGAAAATCCGGACTGTACGGAAGATGGTGAAAAAATTCGACGTTTTATTGCGTTAAAAATTTAATTGTCCTGCATGCTGTTATGCGAACTTGCATTGTCTTAGCGGAGCATGATTCGTTGTTCGTGTTTGGTTTTTCGATTCTCCGCGACGACTTGCGGCAAACAAATGGTTGTATACCAATCGGAAGCAACTGTTCTTTGATCTTGTAGAGGAATTGTTGCTACATGACGGCTTTTCTTCACCTTGGAAACCCAAACAGACGACGCGTTAATTTTCTGACTCGTATAAGTAAATCCAAAATTCATCATCACTGACAATGTATATTACATGTTTTTAGTGTTTCCGGCGTTGAAGCGATCTCATGTTTTTTGACACCAATTCACCCTAGCTGCTTTCTGTTCTTCAGTCAACAGATACAGTATCCAACGGGAAACTAATTTTTTTACACACAATTCTTTATGCAAAAGTTTCTGAATTGAACTCTTTGAAATCCCCAATCAATCTAGCAATACGTCACATGTCGATCTTCGTTGATGATGTTGCGCACAGCATCCATGTTTTTCCGAATGACTGCCGTTCTTGGTGAACCTGCTCTTGGTTCGTTGCTAAGACTAATTCGTCCACGTTTAAATTCTCCATACCAACGAGAAATTATTGACTGATGTGCTTATAAAATCCATTGTATTAGCAACTGATAAACTTTCCGGCATTTTTTTATAGTAATTCATTAACCGTTTTGATACCAGGCAAGTAGGTGAATTAATCACTGAAACAATTAGTCTCATCGAATTGGCTAGTTTATGAATCTTAGGTGAAAACAGTACAATATCGGAATCATAGGATTTTTTACACTTAATTTATAATTTAGGTTAGAAGTTATTAACTTTGGACATTTTTTATCGCGTCTCATATACGAGGGAGCGTTTTTATATTCGCGGAATGGGGGACAAGGGGTGGAAATAAAAAAGCCAAATTATTTTTCTTTTTCAATATATTCACCTGCAAGACGGATACATTTTTCACATCTTTCAATTAATTTATTTATACCCTCATAAAAAAATGATTTCTCTTTATCTGCAAAATACGCCGAAACTGCCTCCTTGACTTCATCATCGGCAGTAAATTTTTTACCCCGCAGCTCTTTTTTCATTTTCGGAAACAGGTAATAATCACTCGGGGCCAGGTCTGGGCTGTAGGGTGGGTGATTCACAATTTCGAAGCCCACCTTATGCAGGGCAGCTAACGCAACGCGGCTCTTGTGGACGGGCGCGTTGTCGTGCAAAAGCAGAACACCTTCTGTCAATTTTCCCCGTCTTTTCTCTTTAATGGCTTCTTTTAGTCGCTCTAATATTGAAGCGTAATATTCTCCGGTTATAGAAACAACTTTATCTTTATAATCAATCAACAATATTCCTTCCGAGTCCCAAAATACCGTTGCCATGAGTTTCCCAACTGATTGTGACACTTTAAATTTCTTGGGAGGTGCTGTGCCCTTTTTATGCCCCTGCATGGAGTCTTGTTTGGACTCAGGTTCATAATGATGAACCCAAGTTTCGTCTCCAGTAACAATTCCACTCAATACTCCATCCTTGTCTTCATTACAGAGGTCCAAAAATGAACGCGAACACTCTACGCGCTGTTGTTTTTGCGGCGGCGTGAGCATTCTCGGCACCCATTTTGCGCTGACCTTAGACATGCCGAGATGATTGTGTAGGATTTTAAAAATTATTGTATCGGATACTCCAACCATTTCTGCGAGTTGTTTCTTCTTTAGTCGAGCATCTTCGAGTACAATTTGTTCAACTTTTTGGATAAGTTCTCAATGCTCCTGCCCGGCCTCGGGTCGTCTTCAAGGGATTGCCTTCCTTGTTTAAATAAACTATGCCATTTGTACACCATGGTTTTTCCTGGACAAGAGTCGCCGTAAACCAATGACATCTCATTCATTATGGTCGCGACTGATTTTCCTTGCCTGGTAAGGAACTTTATAACGGCACGATATTCGATTTTTTCCATATTTCACTTTTCACTCCTGATTATGTTACTTGGTTGACGATAGCTCAAAGACTAACTGTCTAATGTGCCTTAGCGCGCGCGTGAATTTAAGGCTGAACTTAGTTCTTTACCTCGGTCTTATTTACCGTCCGGTGATTTAATTTGACGCAAGGTCGTTGTAACGTTAATAGTGGAATTTACTTAATGAGCGGGAAAAACCTATCAGATTTCAATGAAACTCAACAAATCCCGATTTGAATGAAACTTTGTCCTAACTGATTCGGTAAAATTTTACCTTGTCCGATTTGAATGAAATTCTCGATATATGTTTCATGACGAATGCGGATGCGATTCGAATGAAATTTTGCAGTTATGATGGGGGGCCAAAACCGAGCCGCGCCACTGCTCGTAAAAACTCCCCCGGAACTCCAAAAATCGCGCGATTGTGCTCGCGTGTTCCGTTTGCCGATCTTAATGAATTTTCGTGACTGCGGGTCACTTGTCGTTTCCAGCGCGTCGTATCCTGGTGATCTGAAAAATACTTATTAGTAGTTTTCATGTAATTATTATATTACAGGTTTTGAATAAAACTTATCGTAACATATATGTATTTATATATAGCTGTGTTGTGTTGTCCTGTTTGTGTCTGTGGTTTTGTCGTATTAATGATTTGACTTTAATGTTATGTAAGGACGTGTTGCGGTCTCCTGTGAGTACCCGCGGTGTGCTCTAGGTTGATGTCTGCTATGAGTGGGTTCTCGTGGTGAGGAACTTGGGAGAAATAATCTCGGGAAAGTTGTAATATGAATTCGGGAATTGTGGGAATCTGTAAGTCGTTGTGTATGGACTTATTTCTCATGTACCAGGGTGCACCAGTAATAAGTCTTAACACTTTGTTTTGTGTTATCTGTAATTTTTGTATGTGTGTCTGCGCCGCGTATCCCCATACTGGCGCAGCGTAAGTCATTTTTGGTCTTATGACTGTCTTGTATAGCATCCTCTTCAGTCGCAGGTCCAGCTTGCTGTTGTGATGCAGTAGGGGGTACATCTGCACCATAGCTGCGAGACCTCTGGTGGCGACTTCTTCTATGTGTGACCTCCAGGTCAGTTTCTTGTCCAGGATGACTCCTAGGTATGTGGCATTGTCCCTCCATGGGATTGCCACGTCGTTCATCACCAGGTCCGGTAACCCAGTGTTCTTCAAGGATTTACTGAAACAGACAGCAGAACATTTTTGCAAGTTGATGTTAATTCTCCAGGTGGAGAACCGGTCCTCAAACGCTTCAAGTGACTCTTGCAATTTTCTCGCAGCGTTGCCTGGTTGGCGCGACTGCGCGAAAATTGCAGTGTCGTCTGCGTAGAGTGCGTAGGTCACTCCTGGAGGGGTTTTCGGGATGTCATATAAGACTAACTGTCTAGTAACAATGAAACTTCGTATTTATACTAATCATGAGTCGCTGCACAGGCCACGCCCCCAATGCGCCTACTCACCCCTCTACAACCCGCTCATTCCGCGAATATAAAAACGCACCCTCGTATATGTAACATCATATTTCATTACATTTACCTCATGTAAACATTCCCTATTTTGGTTGTTGTTATTATATAACATCCCTTTTGGCACATTAAATGGAATCGTAGAAGTATAGATTATAATGCGATTTAGGAAAAGCTCATTTATAACCTATCTTGTACGGTTTCGTATATTTACAGTGGATTTTCCCGCGTATTACTTCTGTACCTCCTGGAAAACGCCGACTTTTATTGTCGTCTTCAAAAGGAATCCTTATGGTTCCCTCCTCTACTCTTATTTGCACCAGTAAATCTCCAGAGAGTCGAAGCGCCTAGCCGACTTCTTATTCTCGGGTTTTTCTTCTAGATCTTCTGAGTTCCCTCGCGAAGTTTTTTCACCCGAAATTAAGAGAAAATCATACAAAATTCGTTCACTTCCGACAGATGTACTGCCACAGAGATTACAAGAGATTATAAGCGTGGAATTAATTTCACGTAGTACCTTCATTTAGTACCGAAATAAAGTGTGGTAAAGGAAAAAGTGAATGCGGTAACCATAAAATAAGATTGTTAAAGTCTGGGAAATTGGAGTGACGTGCTAGAAGCAGCTCTGTTCACGTTTAAATACGATTAACTAGTCGGGAATACATCCGAAAAGTGGGGCACTTTATTTCGAATAAGGGGATTTTATCCGGGATAAGTGTTTAACGTTATTAAACTTTGATATAATTTATGTTCGGCTTATGAGAAGGATGTTTTAATTTTGCTTTTAGTTGCTAGTTAGTAATGCTCTTTGCGTTCGTGATATTTTAATTCGTGATTGAATTCAAGAAAGCGAAGCAAGATCGACACCACATATGTCAAAGGTGTAATTATTAAATACATCTTTCGGCATGACATATTTAGAAACGGTAATATAGAATATATATAGTGGTGTGCGTAAGTAAGCGACCACTTTCAGGAAACTCAATTCTTTAGCAATATTGTTTCCATATTTAATATTAGTTTACTTTTACTCTCAAATTAAAGTTCAAATACTTGAAATTGTACTATTAGAGAAAAGAGAAATCAGTAATCTTAGTTAATCCTATATCGGTAATCCGTCCTTTATCGATAGTTATTTCGTTACCCGCTTAAGGACAGTTTGCAAGCAATGTGGACTAGTAGGAGGATAGTTTGACAAGTAATGAGAATGACACATAGGTGGCGCTCCAATTGATAAAACAAATACACTGTAATTTAGGTTGCCTATTTATATGTTTACATTCCGATATTTAGATAAATCGGTTGATTAGTTTATTTTTGACAGCTGATTGAAAAAGAAGCAACACGTCGTTTTGTTAAAATGGAAAAAGCAGAGTATCGTGCGGTGATTAAATACTTCGTAATTAAGGGTATGGAAGCTACCGAAATAAAAGATGTATTACGGGAAACGTTAGGTAAATCCGCTCCATCATCCGCCACAATAAGTAGATGGGTAAATGAATTTAAACATGGTAGAACAAGCTGTGTTGATGAAGCGCGCTCTGGAGCACCCAAAATCGCGACTTCTAAGGAAATAATTATAAAAATCCATAATATTATTACGCAAGATCGACGACTCAAAGTGAGAGAGATAACAGACATGGTAAACATTTCAACAGAACGCATACACCACATTGTAACGAAAGAATTGGGCCTTTCCAAGCTTTAGGCAAGATGGGTGCTGCGATTGCTTACGAATGATCAAAAGTTCACTCGTTTGCGCATTTCCAATGAGTGTCTGGACCTTTATAAGCGGAATCCGGTTGATTTTTGTAGGCAATTTGTTACTTGCGATCAAACTTGGATACACTACAGTACACCCGAAACTAAACAATAGTCCAAACAATGGTTAGAACGTGGTTCTGCACCTCCAAAGAAAGCGAAAGCCACTTTATCTGCAAACAAGGTGATGGCATCGATTTTTTGGGATTCGAAGAGCATTTTGCTCATTGATTACCTTCAGAAAGGTGCCACAATAAACGGACAATATTATGCAGAACTTCTACAAAAACTAAATGTTGAGATTCCTGTTAAACGGCCAGGAATGGCAAAGAAAAAGTATTATGTAGAGACAGCATCAACTTAAAAACCACAACTACGTGGCGAACATCACCCATTTCCTCAACTGCCAGTTAACAAAGAAAGCCAGTCCATGCCAGGCTAACACAAAGCCCCCTGAGATACACCAGAAGGCTTCTGAGCCATCTCAGAATTTTCTGAGACAAATCAGCCGGATGTTGAGCCAACTCGGAACCTCCCGAAACATTCAAGTAGGCTTCTAAGCAAATTCATAACCTTCTGGGACATCTTAGAGGGCTCCAGAAACAATTCAAAGTCTTGAGCCTACCTATAACTACTCGAGACATCCCAGCAAGCTCCTGAGCCAACCCAGGAACTCCTGAAGCAGTTCTATATGCTCCTGAGGCATCTCAAAACTTCCTGAAACACATCATGAAGCCCCTGCAGCAACACAGAGCCTTTGGAGGTAGTCCAGCGAGCTAAGGAGCCAACCCAGAACTTCCTGAGATGCTCCTGCAAGCTTCTGAGCTTCCCTATCGCCTTCTGAGACACCCCGATAAGTTCCCGAGACAAATTGAAGGCTCCTCTGATAGTCCAATAAAGTCCTAAGTCAACCCAAAGCTGTCTAAAACACTCCGGCAAGCTTCTGAGCTGAAAGGGGACTATGGATGTTGCATATAAGAGACAATGCAATATTTCATCCCATTTCTAATTGTAAAAATTTGGAATATGCATTAAATAAGTGATTCACTATGGTGCACTTTTTTCAATAGCGATTTTTTGATAGATAAAGCACGAGTCGTGTCAAACTTTTACGCTATTTTAGTTAAGTATTGTGTGTGACATTTTATTATTAAAAGACTCAGCTCGGCACAGTGTCTACAAATTATTCAGCTGTATTATGAAAATCAGCGTTCTACGTGAAATGTGTTTCGTGTGCTTATAGCAACTTATGGTCTAAACAATCGGCCCACCGAACGCACAGTTCGCTATACCATCGATAAATTTGAAACGCAATCTTCATTACTGGATAAGATGCGCTCAAATAAACCACATCCAGTACGTAGTGAAGAAAGTATAGCGATGGTAGCTGAGAGCGTACCCGATGACGTGAAGAATCGATTCGACGTAAATCTCAACAGCTTGACTGGTCGTATGACACAACTTGGTGTACTTTACGTAAGAATCTTGGTTTAAAAGCATACAAAATTCAATTCGTTTAAGAATTGAAGGGAACCGACCTTTCGAATCGTCACCGTTTCAGTTTTTGTGCTCTTGAAAAGTTTGAAAAAAATCCACTGTTTTCGACTAAAATTTTATTCAGCGATAAGGCCCATTTCTGGCTTAATGGCTACGTTAATAAGCACAATTTTTGGAGTAAAGAGCAACCCGATGACGTTCAAGAGCTGCCATTACATCCAGACAAAACTACGGTTTGGTGTCGTTTATGGGCAAGTGGAATCATGGATCCATATTTCTTTAAAAATGAAGACGGCCGCAGCGTAACTGTAAATGACGCCCGTTATCGCGCCATGATAACAGACTATTTGCTGTCTAAAATTGAAACCTGTTATCTTGACGACATTTAGTTCCAATAAAACGTCGCTACTTGCCATACAACTCATGAAAGCGGCTTTATTGCGAAAACAATTTGGTGAATATTCACACGTAATGGACCTGTGCAATGGCCACTTAGATCATGTGATATTACACCTTTAGACTTTTTCCTTTGGGACTACGTAAAGTCCAAAATCTACATGGATAAGCTAACTACGATTGAGTAATTGGAAGCCAACATTACTAGCGTTATTCGCCAAATACCACTTGAAATACTCGAAGACGTTATCGAAAATTGGAACTTCAGAATGGACCATTTCAGGCGCAGTTACAGCCAACGTTTGAGGAAAATAGTTTTTAAAAAATAAATGTCAAGAATAGTTCTTTTGTATGACAGTAAATAACATCCAATAAAATTGGAATTTTTATTTTTTTTTTCTTTTTAAAGAAAGTACCTCCAAATGATTCACCCACCCCTTTATATACCATTCATTAAAATATTTCTGTTTCCTTTAAAAATTAGTATATGTCACTTTTGATAGCAAATGCAAAAGTTACAGTTTGTAGACCTGTATTATCATTATTATTTGAAAATTAGCCCAAAAATATACTTTCAATTTCCTTCGTAAACTTTATAATAAGAAGACAAAGAAATCCATTAGGAAAAAAACAAAATAAAACATTTTATACCAAAAAAAAACAATAATATTTACTATTTTTTAAGCCTGATTGGGTATGTACGAAAAACATATACGTTTTATGTAAACATTCTCAGGAGATATACAACATATTTTTTTCAAAGGTTGAGGTAAATATATGTGAAAAGAAAATCTTAAAATATAAACTAACAAAGCACGGGAGCCTTCTAGCGGAATTTATTTACCTCAAGGAAACTTTCCTCGAGATATTTTTTCGTGTATTTCCTGTATTTATTCTTCGAATTAGAATATTTTATGCGACTCGCTTTATACAGAGTGTTTCAAAAAGAATACAGGTATTTCGAATGCATATATTTATTAAACTTTAAGACATACGAATATGAAACTTTACACACATATTTACGAACCTCTCAAGTTCAAATTACAGATGTTCAATATGTCCTCCATCAGCGACACGAACAATATCACATCGATACTCAAATTCGTCCCATACTCGGGCAAGCACGTTCTTCGTCACTGATGTTATGGCAGTACGGATCCGGTTCTTCAGCTCTTCCAGGTTCTGTGGAAGTGGTGGTACATAAACGTTATCTTTAACGAAACCCCACAGGAAGAAGTCACAGGGTGTCAAATCCGATGACCGTGGAGCCCAGCTGAGACATGCTAAGTCGCCAGTTTCTTGACGAAGAATCCAACGGTTCGGTAGAGTTTCATTGAGATATTCACGCACTTGGCGACTTCAGTGAGGGGGTGCCCTGTTTTGTTGGAAAATGAAGTTGTCTTTGTGCAGTCTCGGAAACGACCAGTTTTGTAACATATCGAGATCCTGCTGACCGTTAACCGTGTTTCCATCTAAGAAGAATGGGCCGTAAGCAGATGATCGGGATATCGCACAAAACATATTGATTTTAGGCGAATCTCGTACATGTTCAATGGCTGCATGTTCGCTCTGTAGACCCCAAATTCGAACATTGTGTTTGTTTACCAGACTACTAACATGGAAAGTCGCTTCATCGCTGAACACGATGCGTTGTGCGAAAATCATTGTGAATAGCATCATGAATCTCGTAACAAAATTCCATATGTTTTCGTTTGCCATCAGGACGCAGAGCTTTGAACAACTGTATCTTGTACGGCTTCATAGCCGTACGTCTCAAAACACGCCAAATTGTTGTTGGAGGCAGTTGTGACTCCCGACTGGCACGACGAGTTTATTTTGAAGGATTACGTTGGAAAGCAGTTTGAATTCGTGCAACATTTGCTTCAGAAACACGAGGGCGGCAACGACTCTTTCCTTTACATACACATCCTGTATCTACAAACTGTCGATATCATCCACCCATTCGGAGAATCAATTTGGTAGCTCAATCTGAAACGTCTTTGCACTGTAATCACGGAATTGCACTTCGCAAACTCGAGAATACCAAACGATTTCTGATACGGATTTTAAACATATGACGGTTACCAAGAAAAACAGAAGACTGACATCTAACGGCTATTAAATAAACTAGACTATGTATTCGTTTCTCCAATACCCGAGCCGAGGCGCAACGATCGATAATTTGGACAAAATAATAATTTGTAATACGTATATTCTTTTTGAAACAAGCTGTATATATCTTTATATACCTTTTATTAAAATAAATATTTCTGTTTTCTTTAAAAATTAGTATATATCACTTTTGATAGCAAGAGCAAAAGTTATAGTTTGTAGACCTGTATTATCATTATTATTTGAAAATTAGCCCAAAAATATACTTTCAATTTCCTTCGTAAACTTTATAATAAGAAGACAAAGAAATCCATTAGGAAAAAAAGAAAATTTTATACCAAAAAAAAAAAACAATATTTACTATCTTTTAAGCCTGATTGGGTATGTACGAAAAAAAAATACGTTTTGTGCAAATATTTTCAGGAGATATACATATTTTTTTCAAAGGTTGAGGTAAATATACATAAAAAGAAAATCTTAAAATATAAACTAACAAAGCACGGGAGCCTTCCAGTGGAATTTATTTACCTCAAACAAACTTTCCTCCAGATATTTTTTCGTTTATTTCCTGTATTTATTCTTCGAATAAGAATACTTTATGCGACTCGCTTTATATTATTGTGAAAATACGATGCAATCTAAATAATAAAGGAAAAGTTAAAAATTACTGATATTTGTTTTGTCTACTCTTCAAGAAGAGCGTCCTTTAGTGAAAAATAGTAAATAATACCCTTGGAATAAGCAATGTTCGTATTCTGTATACGTTTTTCGATAACTAAGTTGTCATCATCACCACGTATTTAATGACGGTGTCGCGCTGTATCCACTGTAAAACTAGCACAGAATAACTCCACACAACTTTCCCCTCTAAATCAAACACACGTTCATTTATTTCATATAGAAATTTAATGCTTCCTAGTCTTAAAACTGACATTTACACTAAAGTAGACACTCGCTTCCACTGGACATTTTATCTTCCAAGAACTCATAGATACAATAATATGTTATCGGAGTTATGTTTAACACATGGTTTTTATTTCTCGCAATAAATTATATATGTACCAGAAAGTCATTACCGGTTTTCCTATCAGATGTCGCTAGGTGTAAGTATGTAATGTTATGATTTGACACATATGTCGTTTTATTCTACTGACATCAAGCTTCAAAGCCGTACATGTTATATTTTGCGAAAGTAACACTGTCATAGATTTATACCTATTTGAAAATGTCGAGTTTCGTGCTTGAAGAAGTGCATTAGCGGCACGCATTACTTTTCTTATTTAATCGAAAGAGAAAAGTGTGTGTGACTCATGCACATGCTTGGGGAGCCATAGGTCAATTGGTAGGTGAACGGAGACAGCAAGCTGTTGCTGAAGTTTGTGTAGTTAGCCAAAGTGTGATTTCGCGCTTGTGGAATCGGTTTTTAGAAACTGGAAATGTTCAGAGAAAACGAGGACAAGGACGCCCAGCATCTACAACACCAAGAGATGATCGACACCTAACAGTATTTGCACGTTGAAACCACACTCAAAACGCAACGCAACTTAGAAGTGAGCTCGCTGCTGCTACGGGAAGAGATCAACTCAAATAATAATAAATCGCCTTCGAAACGTTGGCGTGCATGTCGCCTAGAATATGGGCTGAACAGCATAGAAATTGGAATCACGATGACTGGGCACAAGTATTGTTTTGTGACGAATCCATATTCGCCATAAATCCAGCGTATTTTAATTTGGCGTGAACCTGGAACTCGTAATCAGCCACAATTTGTTCGAGAAAAGGCCGCAATATGAAGGTGGGAGTGGAATGGTATGGGCTGGGATAAGCGCAGGAGGTCATACAGACCTTTATGTGATACAGGATGGCAACCTGACTGAGCAGAGGTATCTGGATGAAATTTATTCTTCCGTACGCTGGAGCTGTGGGTAAAAGATTCATTTTAATGGATGACAATGCTCGTCCATATCGAACAAATATCGTGAACAATTGGAATGAACTATTGGGAACCAATAGAATGGACTGGCCAGCAAATTCTCCTAATGGTAATTCTAAAGAACGTGATTGAGATGCCTTAGGAAGACCTGTTGTAGCAAGAAATATGCCACCACGTACAATTCAGGAACTTCAAATTGCTCTGATAGACGAATGGAATAATATTCTGCAAGAATTTTTTGATGTCCTGATTCAACCAATTCCAAACTTTTACTACCGTTCGTGGAGATTATACATATTATTGGCAATAGATTTTTCGTCATTTTATCAATGAAACTTCTTATAAAGTCTCGTAATTGTGTTTTTATTTAATGATATTTATTCACTCTAGTGCCTTAGTAGTTTTATAATGTGCACAAACAAGTTCAAACGTGTCAATACGTTCGGTTTCTTATTTAAAAACGTTGTAGTCAAATATAAAGATATTTGCGAGGTACTACATTATTTATGTATTTATTTATTTTATTATTATTTTTCCAAATACCCTCTAATTGTTTTGAGCAGTGTATTTTAAACTCTTATAATCCAAAAACATTTTAGTATATTTTTTAAACATCGTAAACTACTAGAGAGAATCAGTGACAAGAGAACAACCCTAGTAGAATATTACTGCACGCCAATGACGATCTAAACACAAATTTATTGATTTTGATTGCACTTTGTACAGATCCATTATGTTTTCATTCAAGCCAACGTTATTTCGTCCATTTCAGTTTTGCTTTTCGACTTTACGCAACCAAATAAGTTCGCATTATTTTAAAGAGGATTAGTTACGTTAGCTTGCGATTAAGAGAGGAGAAAACTCCGGAAAATAGGTTTCAGACTTTTAGACTTTCAGGTAAACAGCAGAACTTACGCGGCCACGGCTTGCCCGCTCAACGAGATTATATCGGAATATTCCCTCCGCTCTTACATTTGCTGCTTCGACATTTCCGGCCGTCTCACATTCAGAATAATTGGGGCATGTAACAAATTTTAAAAGAGCTTTAGGTATATTTACTTCAAACATTTACTAGGGATGATGGTCCTGGTAATGCTGAAAAGTAAATTTTGTATATTCGTATATGGTATGTGGAAGGATTCTATGATTCAACGTGCATATATTTCACGGCACAAACATTATGCTTATGTAATTTCCAGTTACTCACGGGTAAGTAATTCCTTTTAGAATTTATGTTGGATATTCAGAAAGTTCTTAAAATTTGCAATTCCGTGGATTGTAAAATGTGTTCGTTTAGGAAATGTGCATGCAGTAACTTTTCGAAAATTCAGTCCATTTGCTACGAAATTTATCGCCAATCAATTTAAATAATCGATTTTTCTGCATTTTCCCGATTTAATCAAAGAAAGCACAGAAAAGCCTTACCACATTAATGTTCGTGCTTTTATTTATTATAATACGACGAGAAGTCAAAATGTTCCCGGAATTGTGTCGTAGTGTTGGCAGTTGTGATGCAATCACAATAAATTTTGTACAGTACATTCCTTATGGTGCATAGTTATGATGCTGACAGGTCTGAGCAAGTCTGAACACGCAGTGTGACTGCAGTTTAACGGAAGGTAGGAGTGTGTGGTGATCAGTTGGCGCGATGTCGCAGTTCGAGCAACAGGCGAACATCTAGTTCATGTGCAGATTGGGAAAATGTGCTTCAGAGACTTTGTTAGCCTTACAAACAGTTTACGGTGACGATTCTTTAAAGAAAACAGCCGTTTACGAGTGGTTTTCAAGATTTAAGGGTGGACAGGAATCGCTGGAAGACGAGAGTCGCAGTGGGAGACCTTCAACCTCCAGGAACGAAGGAATGGTCGAGCGAGTGAAACAATTAATCAGAGCAGACCGCAGAATGACCATCGACGAGTTGGCACAAGAAGCGGGGATCTCTCATGGATCCATACACGCAATCCTGTCAGATGATTTGAAGATGAAACGTGTCAGTGCAAAGTTTGTCCCGCGCTTGCTGAATCCGGATCAGATGGAAACTCGGAAGTTGACGGCGGCCGAATGTTTTGAAAAAAGCACAGAGGACCCGATGTTCTTGCAGACAATCGTTACTGGTGACGAGACTTGGGTGTACGCGTACGACCCGGAAACCAAGATGCAGTCATCAGAATGGCACACATCGTCCTCTCCTCGACCAAAGAAATCACGTCATGTCAAATCGAAAACAAAAGTGATGCTCAATTGCGTTTTTCGACAACGAAGGTGTGGTGCACCATGAATTTGTACCAGCTGGACAAACGGTTAACGGTCCTTTTTACGTGCAAGTTTTGAAAAGAGTGAGGGAAGCAGTTCGAAGAAAACGTCCAGGCAAATGGCAAGAAGGATGGCCACTCCATCACGACAATGCTCCCTCCCACACGTCGATTGTTGTGCAAACATGGCTTGCAGAAAAAAACACTCCAGTACTCCAGCAACCTCCCTACTCACCGGATTTAGCGCCATTGGATTTCTGGCTCTTCCCCAAGCTCAAAAAGGGCCTCAAAGGTAACCGTTTTGACACCGTAGAAGACATCAAAACCAACGCGACGGCTGAACTTCGGAAGATACCACAACAGGACTTTCATCGTTATTTCCAACAATGGCAGGAGCGGTGGAGCAAGTGTGTGTGTTCAGACGGCGCCTACTTTGAAGGCGATTAAGTGACTGTGTACCTATGTTGTGGTAATAAAGAGTTAAAACAAAATTCCGGGAACTTTTTGACTCCTCCTCGTATTTAGCTTATGATAAAATATATCTTTTACGAAATCAACATCTTGAAGCCACAGAATAGCTTCAGTGTGTCTTTTGCGAAGTGTTCTTATGTGCCAAGGAATGCTCGATGACTACATTCGCACACTACGTGTCCCATAGTTTGGTTCTCCACTACACAGTCGCATCCAGGATTCGGTCTCATGCTCCAATTGTGTAGCATGTGGCTGCGTCTACCATAACCCGTTCGCACACAATTAAGAGATATTCAGCTCTGACGTGGTAGGTCAAATCCGTGGGCAGGCTGCTTGGTGTTCAATAAAGGTTGCTACTCCTCCGAAGAAGTCTCGCCATCCAGCCATCCATAAGTCCGCGGCATCGAAGCCTTCTTCTGAGAGCTGTCGAGTGGTTTTTAATGCAACTTCCTACAATGTAATAATAAGTTTGTAAAAGATGCTATTCCTCGTTCATGGTTTCACAGCGACATTGGACGAGTGCTTCCTGTATGAAAGTGTTCTATCCAACGTTACCCCACGATGTTTGCGGTACGGGTTGTGAGATAGAATAGTGCCATTAAGGGTTGCTTGTAGTCTTTCGTGGACTAATTTGTTATTCAAGTGAAAATAATACATTTCAATTTTACTAGTAGTTGTTGGCCATTGTTGGAAGCAAGCGCTTTTTCCAGTTTGTAAAAGATGCTATTCCTCGTTAATGGTTTCACAGCGACATTGGACGAGTACTTCCTGTATGAAAGTGTCCTATCCAGCGTTACCCCACGATGCTTGCAGTACGGGTTGTGAGATAGAATAGTGCCATTAAGGGTTGCTTGTAGTCTTTCGTGGACTAATTTGTTATTCAAGTGAAAATAATACATTTCAATTTTACTAGTGCTTGCTGGCCATTGTTGGAAGCAATTCTGTGTTATTTTGGCAATATCATCCGCATAGACGAACTCGCAGGATACTGTCTCTGATATATCAGATGTGTATACCTTATATTGCAAAGCAGTGGAACCAATACGGAGCCCTGAGAAAGTCTGTAAAAGGAGCTTAGTAGTAGCTATTTCCCTCCCCATGAATATTGGAATAGCTCTGTAGATAACATATTATTGACTAGCTGGCTCAGCTGTCTACATCCTATAACTTTCAGGAATTTATACACCATATCCTCCCTCCACATTATATCATATGTGGCTGTGAGATAAACGAGGGTAGTTTGACAAGTAGTGAGAATGGAAAAGAAAAACGAATCGTTTAAATACAAAATAATTTTTATTTTTCGATGTATTCTCCTAAAAGAGCAATACATTTATTCCAACGGTGGTCCAATGCCCTTATGCCATCTCTAGAATGCGATTCCGGAAAGCTTGCAAAATACTCATTTACGAAGATGATAAGCTCGTCGTTAGATGAAAATTTCTTTCCATCTAGTGCCGTTTTCAATTTTGGAAAAAGGTGGAAGTCAGAAGGGGCTAGATCCGGCGAATAAGGCGCATGCGGTACTAATTGGAAATGCAACTCGTGGATTTTGGACATCGCAACTGTGCTGGTACGCGAGGGAGCGTTGTCTTGGTGAAACAGAATTTTTCTTTGCCATTCCTGGCCGTTTAGCACAAATCTCAACATTTAATTTTTGTAGAAGTTCTACATAATATTGTCCGTTTATTGTTTCTGAAAGTAATCAATGAGCAAAATGCCCTTTGAATCCCAAAAAATTGATGCCATCACCTTGTTTGCCGATAAAGTGGTTTTCGCTTTCTTTGGAGGTGCAGAACCACGTTCTAACCATTGTTTCGACTGTTGTTTAGTTTCGGGTGTACTGTAGTGTATCCAAGTTTCATCCCAAGTAACAAATCGCCTACAAAAATCAACCGGATTCCGCTTATAAAGGTCCACACACGCATTGGAAATGTTCAAACAAGTGAACTTTTGATCAATCGTAAGCAATCGCGGCACCCATCTTGCCGAAAGCTTGGAAAGGCCCAATTCTTTCGATAAAATGTGGTGTGCGCGTTCTGTTGAAATGTTTACCATGTCTGCTATCTCTCTCACTTTGAGTCGTCGATCTTGCGTAATAATATTATGGATTTTTATAATCATTTCCTTAGAAGTCACGATTCTGGGTGCTCCAGAGCGCGCTTCATCAACACAGCTTGTTCTACCACGTTTAAATTCATTTACCCATCTACTTATTGTGGCGGATGATGGAGCAGATTCACCTAATGTTTCCCGTAACTCATCTTTTATTTCGATAGCTTTCATACTCTTAATTACAAAGTATTTAATCACCGCACGATACTCTGCTTTACAATTTTGACAAAACGACGTGTTGCTTCCTCTTCAATCAGCTGTCAAAAATAAACTAATCAACCGATTTATCTAAATATCGGAATGGAAACATATAAATAGGCAACCTAAATTACAGTGCATTTGTTTAACCAATTAGAGCGCCACCTATGTGTCATTCTCACTACTTGTCAAACTATCCTCGTACAAACGTTACTCCAGTTTTTTGTCGTTTATCGTATCCTCACGATATCGGTGGTCAGGACTGACACTTATACTTGGCTTTCAAAGATGCGGTTGAGTTAAAAACCGGCTTGTTCCGCCAGCAAGGATATCACAATCACCGCACTGAGTCTATTGTATATGAGTCATTCCAGCGGCTTGAAGGAACAGCTGAGTAAAGTATTTCAACAACTAAATTGTCATCATCAGCAGATTATTAATCACGGTGTCGCACCTAGATTCGTGGTAATGCTTACATAGAAAAAGTATAGACTGACGTTCACTAAACAACTATAAGTCGATATTTCTTATTCTTAAAACTAATATATGTACAAAAGAACGCCCCCTCGATCACTTACGAACTTTTCTTCCTTTTCTGACTATCGTATCTTCCTCATAGAGGATATGATATTGACCACATGGTTTTAATAACTTTTCACAATAAAGATGCTCTTGTAACTGTCTAAATCACGGAAGCCGTTGCTACAGTTAACTTCTTTTGCCTCGAATATATTTTATGTAATTGAATTTTTAATTCTGAAAACCCTGTATAGTATACGTATTTAGTCTGTTTTTGTGTATTCATATATCGTTATTGTAATATTTTGATCCGAATACCGATTTAGCGTATTTTACACTACTTCATTTTCATGCATTCTTATTTTTCTTCGTAAAATATTTCATCAATTTCACTAGTGTCTAAATATTTCTAAAACCATGGGTAAATAACCCTTATCGCTTCCGCGTTTCAGTTTTATATGTCGTGCCCACGTCAACTGATCTGACTGTCTTGCTCACAGCTATGATAAATATGGGTACGCGTATCGTCTATGTGACTCATATTCTCAAATATTTCTTCTCTTCCCCCCTCTTACACCCTTGCCTTTAACAAATTGGCGGCATTTCATTTATTCATAGAATCGGACAAGTCATCGTCACAATTGTGGTGCGATTCCTTCTACAAGTTCTGAAACTTATCTACGAACGGTTCTAGAAGGAAAACACGTTCTTGTGCGATTATCATTTGTAATTATTCGTCGGTTCTCGGGACGGTTTGTTGCAACCGCAGGCTTGTTCCTACAAAACCCGACCTACAGTTGAGGGTTTCCATTTCCATTTACATTTAGTTTACGTTTCCGTACCGTTTCTTTTTTGTATGTCTTTTTTGGTACTTCTGTGTCCATCTCGCCTACTTTGTGTAGATGTCTGTATCTCCGTTGCTTTACCGGCATCGACGTTGGTAGACCATACGACTCGGAAACTAAGGGATATCATCGAGTCAAAGTACGCGAGAAAAATTAAGGCCAGCTAGGCGATTCAAAGTGGTTTATTAGTTTGTTTAATGCTTACTAGACAATTTTTATTTTAAGAAATAAAGTAAGTTGCAGCCTACTAAATTAAATACTTCTAACAATATAGTCATACTTGTTTATTTGATTTAATGTTGAAATGGTTATCCTTTTTTATATGTACACGTATGTCGACATTTTTCCTGTACTGCTATTCATTTAATTAATGTTTTGTATCTGTATAAACTTTTGACAAGCATTTCTTGTATTATTACATCTGTTGTTGCGTTTATTTTCTCTTTTAATTAATTAAGAACATGCGTAGCGAGTAAAACGTAACGCTGTTTATATTTTTGACTGCATGTATACCATCCGCAGTTACACTACGATCGTTTTCTAACACATGTTTCACTAAACTGAATTTCACAGGCCGATTAAACTTGATTTACGAAATGTATTCTTTTTATCGGGTTCTTATTAAACAATT
Source organism: Dermolepida albohirtum (assembly GCA_031893035.1). Classification (NCBI taxonomy): domain Eukaryota; kingdom Metazoa; phylum Arthropoda; class Insecta; order Coleoptera; family Scarabaeidae; genus Dermolepida; species Dermolepida albohirtum. The sequence continues at coordinate 189,768 of JAVIWB010001504.1, read as the reverse complement.
AACAATACACAAACAATTCTTTATCTTATGTATCTTTCAAATTGCTCGTTTTTCTAAGAAAAAATAAAATATAGATGGCGCACTGAATTTATTTGGGTATGTGGGCATTTAAAAAGTGTGACGTATGACATTTATAAAAATGGCTTCGTACACGGTACAACGCGTTCAAATTGTCGAATTATTTTATGAAAATCAGCGTTCTGTGAAAAGAGTTTTTAGAAAATTACGTGAATTTGATGGTTTACATAATCGTCCATCTGAAAGCACTATTGGTAGAATTATTAAAAAATTTCAAGAGACCCGGTGAAAAATACAGTCGTAGTGGTCGTTCATAAGAAAATATTGGTTTGATTCGTGAAAGTGTTGCTGAAGATCCTGAAATGTCCATTAGACGACGTTCACAACAACTTGGATTTAGTGGATCAACAACATGGCGTATTTTACAGAAGGATTTAGCTCTGAAGGCATATAAGGTTCAAATAACACAGGATCTGAAGAGATTACATCATTAAAAACATCGTTCATTTGTCGATTTCATCAATGAACAACCAGCTGATTTTTCTCTCCTCCGATGAGACACATTTTGAACTTGGTGGCTATGTTAATAAACAAAATTGCTGTATCTGGGGTGAGGAAAGTCCACAAATTATTTATGAGAAACCTATGCATCCTAAACGAGTTACTGTTTGGTGTGTAATATGGTCGGGTGGTGTAACTGGACCTTACTTCTTTGAAAATGCTGCTGGTGAAGCTGTAACTGTTAATGGTGATCGATATCGTTGTATCGTAACCGAATTTTTGTGGCCTGAATTAATGAATATTGATCAAGAGGATATGTGGTTTCAACAGGATGGCGCTACACCTCACTTTGCACACGAATCAATTGATTTATTTAGAGAAAAATTTCTTGGACGTGTAATCTCAAGAAACGGTGATGTTAACTGGCCACCAGGATTATGTGATTTGACACCGTTAAACTATTTTCTTTTGGGTTATGTGAAAAGACAGATTTATAAAAACAATCCACAACCAATTCCTGAATTGAAAGATGAAATTATTCGTGTCATTGGTGAGATAGAGCCTCAATTGTATCAAAATGTCATTGAAAATTTTAACAAAAGAGTCGGCGTCTGTGAAGCTGCAAGAGGAGGCCATTTGGCAGATATTGTTTTTCGCATGTAAATGTCATAACTGATACTTCAATTACCAATAAAAAGTTTTTGAAAGCGAATGCAAATTATGTGTTTAATTTATTCTTTGAAAAAACCTCGATATTTGAAACACCCTGTATATTATCCATTTATAAATATATGCGCTCACTTATTCACCTGCAGGTTCGGATGCTCTTTTCCCTAATGTATTAACTCGCACTTATCATTATTTATTCTGGAATAATTTTACACGATGCTTATCGATCTTGTAAGGACCGATATATAAATATGAAAAATAACACAATAGTCGTGCTAATACTTTTTATAAACAATTAATAGATACGCTTCATGTCTTGCACTTCACACACTCTCTGAGCAGAAATGGCCTGATATATAGGCCTAGCTTTGCCTCCGCAGTTTCTTCTCTCTTCGACTCCTGGCGAGCTCTGGAACCCTCTTTGCTCTTGAGAGCTTTGAAGCCACTCTTATCCTTTGAACTTCGAGGTCACACTTCTCCTTTGAGCTCTGAAGCCACACTTCTATCTTCTTTTTCTTCTGTTTCAGTTGTAGTGGAGCTGAACTGAGTTCTTGACTCCGTCGTCTTCTTGGATATTAACCTATGCACATACTTAAAATAAAAATTAGCACCTCTTGTTAATGCAAGATGTATGAATCTTCAGTAGAAGATTTACGGGGAAATTTTCAGTCGGTTACCGAAGTAGACTCTGGCCGTTTGTGAACACCGGTGTGCCAGTTAATATCGATTTCTGCAACCAGCGTGGTTTTCGTTTTCTGAAGATTTGAGTAATAGATCGCCGCTAGTTCTTGAATAAGCTCCGCCTTCTTCCATGTGGCTGGAAAGTGGCGGAATCAGCACAATTCTTCTTGAACATCATGCCTTTTCGTGGCAATACCTTCAGAGCAGTGTTAGTGATCCGGTCGTATGCAGATGCCCTCTTGATCTAATCCTCTTGATTATATCCCCCACTTCCTCCGGGGTGGTAGAGGTGATCTTCAGGTCAGTCTGGGTCTTCATCATGTAGTGAACATGGTCCTCCATGTGGTTAGCGTGTTCCAGGTCCATATCTCCATAGTTTGGAGTGAAGACGTCCTTCAGGTGGTGAGCGAAAGCTTCTGCTTTCTCCTGGTCTTCGTAAACTAGCCCATTTCGTCCATGGATGGGAGGAAGCTTATATCTTGTTAAAACTCTCCAGCCACTTATAAAATTACCCCCTTTTGTGACATATAAAGGGATTACCCTCTTCCGACCACCTGAGTTATTGCTTCGAAGTATGTATGGTAAACTTCGACAATATACATAATACATTCAATAACCAAACTATAACATTGAAGCCTTTCTTGGAAAACATTAAGGAGAATATATAATAGATTTAAACAATCTTTTCAAATTTAACCGACAATTACAAAATAGAACATAACGAGGGTGGTCCTATAAGTACCCGGCCTGATCTAGAGATGGCGGAAGTTGTTCGAAAAGTATCACTGTATTAGAAAGTACACAATCTATAAAGCATATGTTTCAAGTTTGAAGAAGCCACGTTGTTTAGTATTTGTTTGGCAGCCATCAATAGTGAACGTTTTCAGTGAATTTGTAAAAATGGGGAAAATTGGTCATCATTACGTGATACAATACTTTTATTTGAAAGGCCTCGGCCCAACCGATATAAAAGCTGAATTGGATTCTACTCTGGATGAGTCTGCTCCTTCGTTTACAATAGTAAAGTATTGGGTAGCAGAGCTTAAACGAGGCGGTACGAGCTGCCAAGACGAGCATCGCAATGGTCGACCAAATAAGGTGACGACTCAAGAAATTGTGAAGAAAATCCACAAAACGGTACTGGATGATCGTCGGCTGAAAGTGCACGAGCAGGCAGACATAGTAGGCATTTCAAAAAGTGCGGTACATCGCATATTATCTGAAAATATGGAGAGGCTATGTGCAAGATGGGTGCCGCGTTTGCTCACACTCGAGCGAAAACAGTGTCGTGAAGATGTTTCAGTTGAGTGTTTAGCGCTGTTTTATAACCATGGACGAAACATGGGTCAATCACTTCACACCCGAGACAAAAGAACAATCAAAACAACGGACTCATAAGGGAGAACCGGCTCCAAAGAAGGCGAAGACAGTTTCATCTACAGGCAAGGTCATGGCATCGGTTTTTTGGGATGCGCGTAGAATAATTTTATCGACTATCTTAAAAAAGGAAATACTATCAACGGCGAGGATTATGCGAACTTATTGCAACGTTTGAGCGAAGAAATCTAGCAAAAACAGCCGCATTTGGCTAAGAAGAAACTGTTGTTTCATCGAGATAATACACCAACTCACAAATCCGCTGTTGCAAGGGCCAAAATTAATGAATTAAAGTTTGAATTGCTACCTCATGCAACCTATTCACCAGATTTAGCCCCCCCCCCCCCCCCCCGGATTATTTTCTGTTCCTGAACTTGAAAAAATGGCTCAATGGTTAAAGATTTTCCAACGATGAAGAAGTGATGTCGTCAGTTAATGGCTATTTTGAGGAGCAAGACTGTTCTTATTATAAAAAGGGTATCGAACTTATTGAACATCTCTGGGAAAAGAGTATAGAGCTGAAAGGAGATTATGTTGAAAAATAAATATATTTCTTTCCAAAATTTTTGTGTTTTCTTTATGGGGTCGGGTACTTCTGGGACCACCCTCGTATAAGGATCATAAATATCAGTAAAACCTTTCATGGATTACATTCGGAAGAATAAAAATATATACTTAATATCTAATAGGTACAATAAGTGTCCTTAAACGGAATATAAGTTGTAATTAAATGATTTATTTTTATTACTCCTTCGTAAGATTAGATCTATAACAAAAATATAAATGCAATTTGACCTTATAATGCATTTATATCCTTTGTTTAATTAGATCATTTCTGAGAACTATCATTAAACATTTATTAAGGGAAAATACACATAACTTAACTAAACATAAACGCGTTAAAGTATTAAGACCTCCCTTCTGAGGATCATAATTACATTTGGAAATACCAGTTAATAGTAACATCTTTATTTGAATTAATAAAAATAAAAATAGAAAACGAAATTATTCTATACACAAAATTACGCGTACCGTTACAACTTCCTATATAAAGGGTTTTCCAATAAGCACTTGACAAATTTTTTTCAAAATAAAATGCAGACCATTTGAGGTATTTCAAAAACTTTATTATCGGGTTGAAGTACAATCAAAACATATATGAATGGAACTCGACTTCGTTCATATGGCCACCGCGGGCACGTTTGCAGCGGTCGATTCGTTGGACCCAATTTTCGATGACTCGGCCACACAATTCGGCCGAAACGGCTGCTATTTCGCGTTCAATGTTGGCTCTGAGCTCTTCCAACGTTGTCGGCTTATTGCATAGACCAATGACTTGACGTAACCCCAAAGAAAAAAGTCTAGAGGCGTTAAATCGTACGAACGAGGCGGCCAATCGACTGGTCCATTTCTTGAGATAACACGCTAATCAAACTTACTCTTCAATTAATCGATTGTAACGTGTGCTGTGTGGCTTGTGGCACCGTCCTGCTGAAATATTATCCAAGTCCATATCTTCCAATTCGGGCCAAAAATAATCGGTAATCATAGCGCGATAACGATTACCATTCACAGTAACGTGACGATCATTATCATCGACGAAAAAATATGGCCCTATGACGCCGCCGGCATGCAAATCGCACCAAACAGTTATTTTTTGTGGATGAAGTGGTGTTTCATGAAGCCCATGTGGACTTTTACCCGACCAATAACGCATATTTTGCTTATTGACGAACCCATTGAGCCAAAAATGAGCTTCGTCACTGAAAATGATTTTGCGATGAAGTTGATCATCTTGGCGCATCTTTTCCAGAGCCCAATCGGAGAACGTACGTCGCTTCAAATGGTCCATCGGCTTCAATTCTTGAGTCAGCTTGATCTTGTATGGGTGTAAACCAAGATCCTTACGCAAAATTCGCCATAAAGTGGTCTGGGCGATGCCCAACTCTTGAGAACGCCGTGGAATTGACTGATTTTCATTTGCTACGGACGTTTCAACGGCAGCAATATTTTCGACACTTCGACCAACCCGTTGTCTCACTGGTACGGCAACATCACACAACGAATATGTAGACTCAAATTTTTGCACTAAACTTGTTACTGCCTGTCTACTAGGTCGAAATTACGACCGAAAATCGGAGTTAACGCTCTTAAAGTAGCGGTCACCGACTCCGAATTTCTGTAGTAAATTTTTATAATTTGCAGGCGATGTTCGTGTACTTTACCATGATGAAAATGTTAAGTTTACTGAATAAATTGACAGTGACAGTTCGATGATTAGTAAAAGGGTGCGTTCACAAATTGAATTAAAAGTTGTCAAGTCCCTATTGGAAAACCCTTTAAAAGTACTTAAGGGGCCCTACAGCATTAATCCCTACAACGAAACGTCGGCAGATATACTAGTGACGCAGCCCGGAAACCCAGAAGCATATAGCACCCTACAAGTATTCTTGCTAATGCTGAAGCAAATGGAGTCTCAAATACACGCCAATGGCAAAAAGTTTGGGCAAAATAAAACGGTAAAGGGAATAATGGTAGAAAGTTCGAAACTATCATAATTTTTTAAAGAATCAACTCATTTATTAGTATGAATTCAAGGACTAAGCAATCCAGGTAAAAAGATTCCAGAAATATTAATATAACTACAAATACGCAGTTAATGAGCAAATAGACAACGCTGCTATACGAAATCTCAGAATTATTAATATAATTAGCAGCGTATAATTAACGTTTAAAATAACAATTCTGGTTTGTGACATCTCAGAATTAATAATAGATGTTTACTAGCATATAATTAATGCTTAAAATAACAATTCTGGTATATGAGATCTCAGAATTAATAATATATACACGTGTTTACTAGCATAGAACGTTTGAATGACGATTCTGGGAATTAAGATCTCGGATTTATTAATATAATTATCAACATACAGTTAATGTTTAAAATATGCGCAGTTTGTATGAAGTTTACACTGGATTCTATGCCTTATTGGTCTTACATTGACGTTTTTGCTATTGGCTGAAGATCCATTTACTAAATATTGTGTAGCGGAAAGTCATTACCGGTTTTTTCTTAAAAAAAACTACATAATTTTCAAGAAAATGGAAAAATTTATTTATTCAAAGTATTTGCCATTTGATTCTACACATCTTGCCCATCTTTCAGACAATTTATGGATGCCATCCCAAAAAAACTGATTGTCTTTTGAGCAAAACCATTCATTGAGGCATTTTCTAACTTTTTCAAAATTGGTGAAGTGCTGCTCTGCAAACTCGTATACCATTGATGCAAATAGGTGATAGTCTGATGGGGCAAGGCCTGGAGAGCACGGTGGGTGTGATATTATGTCTCATCCTTCTTTCAAAAATACTTTCAACACTTCCTTGCCCGGTTTTGCTGTATGAGACGGCACTTATCATGATGTAAAATCACTTTACCGTACTTCGGGCCCATTCTAAACGTTTTTCTATCAATACATGGTTAAAATTGATAATTTGTAGTCGGTAGGGGTCAGTATTAACTGTTTCATTAGGCTTCAACAATTCGTAACACACCACGCCACTCTCGTCCCACCAAACATAGAGCATTGTCTTGCAACCACAACGATTTAGCGTTGGAGTTGATGGGCCGACTTTACTAGGTGATAACCATGATTTTTTGCGCTCAAGGTTTTCGAAATAAATTAATTTTTCGTCAACCGTTTCTATTCGATGCAGAAATGACTTCCTCTTGTAGCATTTCACATACGATATGTCGATTTTCCATTTGCCTGTCATTCAATTGATATGACACCCATTATCCCATCTTCTTGATTTTTCCCGTTGCTCGTAATCGGTCGCTAATCTTTTCTTTGGCCACATTTAACGCTTCTGCCAATTGTATTCGAGTTTGGGTTGGGTCTTCATACAACTCCTGTGGGCTCGCATCTTCAAACTTTTTCGGTTTATCAGAACGTTCTTTGCCTTTCGCATCGAAATCACCACTTTTGAATTATTGAAACCACGCCTCACATGTTTCCATTGCTGTAGCATCCTCACCGTAAGTTTCTACCAGCAAACGATGACTTTCAGGGGCTTTTTTCTTTTGATTAAATAAGAAAAGAAATGCGTGCAGCAAATGCACTTCTTCAGGCACAAAACTCGACTTTTTCAAAGAGGTATAAATTTTTGACTGCTTTTTTTTCAAAATATAACATGTATGTCTTTGAAGCTTGATGTCAGCCGAATAAAATGGCATTTGTGTCAAATTATGGCATTGAATACTTACGCCTCACGTATTACCAGTTAGAAAAACTGATAATGACTTTCTGATACACCTGGTATTTGTTTCCGTGGCAATAAATTCAAATAAATCATTTCCAGGACTCCAATAAACAAATCTACAAATGCATCTACCTTACTTTTATTTATTGCAAACAGTAGAGTCCGAAATGCTTCTAAAAGCTCCATTAATTACAGTTCGATAAAATTCTGTCCAATCTAATTCAAATTTGTCACCGCTTTCTTCAAAGTCGCTCTGTAAAGGCATGATCCGTCGATTGCTCTGCACTCCGGTATTAATATCTGAATCTACACATTCTTTATCGCTTGTCTCTTCTAAATAGGAAAGATTTGAAGCTTGATGTCAATAGAATAAAATGACATATGTGTAAAATCATAATATTGCATACTTAAGCTTAGCGACATCTATTAGAAAAACTGGTAATGACTTTCCGGTACAGCTGGTAGATAATCTACTTTTGATAACATTGATCTTTACTAATCAACAAAATAATATGCTAATTAATATTCAATTTCTTTAACTATTTTTAAACTATTAATGATATAATCTAGCGACTATCTAATTTACTGCAAAAACAACAACTAAATATTCTTCTACCCTAAATATAGACACGGGAATTTTGCATCGAGGTATTTCGGGGTGTACGAGTTACTACTAGCCTGTGGCGATTAAAAAATTACCAAGTATGTCTTAGTGAATGCAGGTGGATGTTCAATTGACTTCGTAGTCCCAGCATGAACAAAACAGCTACTAAAATCAACGGCTGCTTGGTGTGTTGTTTTAATTATCTTCAAAATCACTCACTTGGTGAGGAAAAAGCAAAGAATTTCAGCTATTGAAAAGACCCTCAATTATTGTGGGGGGTCGCTAAAAGAAATTTCCTATAACGAGTGTAACAATAAAATGGTGTCAATGTATTCACGTACGAGGGAGCGTTTTTATATTCCCGGAATGAGCGGGTTGTAGAGGGGTGAGTACGCGCATTGGGGGCGTGGCCTATGCAGCGACTCATGATTAGTATAAATACGAAGTTTCATTGTTATTAGACAGTTAGTCGTTGAGCTACCGTCAACTAAGTAACATAATCAGGAGTGAAAAGTGAAATATGGAAAAAATCGAATATCGTGCCGTTATAAAGTTCCTTACCAGGCAAGGAAAATCAGTCGCGACCATAATGAATGAGATGTCATTGGTTTACGGCGACTCTTGTCCAGGAAAAACCATGGTGTACAAGTGGCATAGTTTATTTAAACAAGGAAGGGAATCCCTTGAAGACGACCCGAGGCCGGGCTGGAGCATTGAGGTGACCACGCCAGCACTTATCCAAAAAGTTGAACAAATTGTACTCGAAGATGCTCGACTAAAGAAGAAACAACTCGCAGAAATGGTTGGAGTATACGATACAATAATTTTTAAAATCCTACACGATCATCTCTGCATGTCTAAGGTCAGCGCAAGATGGGTGCCGAGAATGCTCACGCCGCCGCAAAAACAACAGCGCGTAGAGTGTTCGCATGCATTTTTGGACCTCTGTAATGAAGACAAGGATGGTGTATTGAGTGGAATTGTTACTGGAGACGAAACTTGGGTTCATCATTATGAACCTGAGTCCAAACAAGACTCCATGCAGTGGGATAAAAAGGGCACAGCACCTCCCAAGAAATTTAAAGTGTCACAATCAGCTGGGAAACTCATGGCAACGGTATTTTGAGACTCGGAAAGAATATTGTTGATTGATTATAAAGATAAAGGTGTTTCTATAACCGGAGAATATTACTCTTCAATATTAGAGCGACTAAAAGAAGCCATTAAAGAGAAAAGTCGGGGAAAATTGACAAAAGGTGTTCTGCTTTTGCACGACAACGCGCCCGTCCACAAGAGCCGCGTTACGTTAGCTACCCTGCATAAGGTGGGCTTCGAAATTGTGAATCACCCACCCTACAGCCCAGACCTGGCCCCGAGTGATTATTACCTGTTTCCGAAAATGAAAAAAGAGCTGCGGGGTAAAAAATTTACTGCCGATGATGAAGTCAAGGAGGCAGTTTCGGCGTATTTTGCAGATAAAGGAAATCATTTTTTTATGAGGGTATAAATAAATTAATTGAAAGATGTGAAAAATGTATCCGTCTTGCAGGTGAATATATTGAAAAAGAAAAATAATTTGGTTTTTTATTTCCACCCCTTGTCCCCCATTCCGCGAATATAAAAACGCTCCCTCGTACATACTTCGTGAACTTCGTCGAAGAGATCTTTAATAAATACTAATCCAAATTTGACGAATTAACATTTAGGTATGCCAGAATCCAACAATTAGTCGAAGGAATAGTGTTTCCTTGCAGTACATCTAAATTATCCCGCCTCGAACGAAGGCAGCTAGCTAACGCGGTTGCCTATCAATCCTATAAGATAAATATTTCATAAATCTTTTCTGAACACATCCCGGTAGTAACTGCTGGTAATAATATTGCGGGTATCACACCACTGAAGCGTATTCCATTTTGGACCGGACAAGAGAAATAGTAAAGAATCTTCAAAGTGTGCAGGTTACTTAAATCCTTGCAAGACCGAATAAGGAACTCTAGACTTCTGGAAGCTGATGCAGTTATGTCACTTATATGCTTAGAAAAGCTAAGGTGCGAGTCGAATAGAACTCCTCTTTGAAGTTGTATACTCTAGATATAGTGGGTTGACGAACATTATAGTATGGTGAAACGGAATGTCGCTTCTGCTAAAAGAGAGAACAGCACATTTGTTGATGATAACTAATGCATAATTAAGAAAATAGCAACGAAGAAAGGAACCATCATTACCTATACACTATAGAGAGTGCGCTAGTTATATCACAAAGGAATACGAAATATAATGACTTAATTACTCACACCCAGAATGACTAAGTCAATTCTGATTAGTTATTTTCGGAACAAAGGGCCGCTTGCTTTCAAAAACTCGCCAGTGCGGATCCCCAACAAGTCAAATTAATTCTAATGAAAATTATGCGATTGAGAAATAGATGATTTGAAACCTTGCCCTCTTAATAACCAGACTTACGGCACTACTATAGAGAGGGCGCTAGTTATATCACAAAGGAATATGAAATGTAATGACTTAATTACCCACACCCATAATGACTTAAGTCAATTTTAATTAGTTATTTTCGGAACAAAGGACCGCTTGCTTTCAGAAACTCGACAGTGCGGATCCCCAACAAGTCAAATTAAATCTAATGAAAATTATGCGATTAAGAAATAGATGATTTGAAACCTTACCCTCTTAATAACCAGATTTGCGGCACTACTATAGAGAGGGCGCTAGTTATATCACAAAGGAATACGAAATATAATGACTTAATTATCCGCACCCATAATGACTTAAGTCAATTTTAATTAGTTATTTTCGGAACAAAGGGCCGTTTGCTTTCAGAAACTCGACAGTGCTGGATTCCAACAAGTCGAATTAAATCTGATGGAAATTATGCGATTAAGAAATAGATGATTTGAAAATTTAACAGAATATTACATTCACAAAAGGTTATTATAAAGGGTTTTCCAATAGGAACTTGACAACGTTTAATTAAATTTGTGAACGCACCCTTTCACTAATCATCGAACTTCTGAGTCGGTGACTGCTACTTTAAGAGCGTTAACTCCGATTTTCGGTCGTAATTCTCGCCCTAGTAGACAGGCAGTAACAAGTTTAGTGCAAAAATTTGAGTCTACATATTCGTTGAGTGATGTTGCCGTGCCAGTGAGACAACGGGTTGGTCGAAGTGTCGAAAATATCGCTGCCGTTGAAACGTCCGTAGCAAGTGATCCAAATCAGTCAATTCCACGGCGTTCTCAAGAGTTGGGCATCGCCCAGACCACTTTATGGCGAATTTTGCGTAAGGATCTTAGTTTACACCTATACAAGATCAAGCTGACTCAAGAATTGAAACCGATGGACCATTTGAAGCGATGTACGTTCTCCGATTGGGCTCTGGAAAAGATGCGTCAAGATGATCAATTTCATCGTAAAATCATTTTCAGTGACGAAGCTCATTTTTGGCTCAATGGGTTCGTCAATAAGCAAAATATGCGTTATTGGTCGGGTGAAAATCCACATGTGCTTCATGAAACACCACTTCATCCACAAAAAATAACTGTTTGGTGCGGTTTGCATGCCGGCGGCGTCATAGGGCCATATTTTTTCGTCGACGATAATAATCGTCAACTTACTGTGAATGGCAATCGTTATCGCGCCATGATTACCGATTATTTTTGGCCCGAATTGAAAGATATGGACTTGGATAACATGTGGTTTCAGCAGGACGGTACCACAAGCCACACAGCACACGTTACAATCGATTTATTGAAGAGTAAGTTTAATGAGCGTGTTATCTCAAGGATTGGACCAGTCGATTGGTCGCCTCGTTCGTGCGATTTAACGCCTCTAGACTTTTTCCTTTGGGGCTACGTCAAGTCATTGGTCTATGCCAACAAGCCGACAACGTTGGAAGAGCCCAGAGCCAACATTGAACGCGAAATAGCAGCCGTTTCGGCCGAATTGTGTGGCCGACTCATCGAAAATTGGGTCCAACGAATCGACCGCTGCAAACGTGCCCGCGGTGGCCATATGAACGAAGTCGAGTTCCATTAATAAATGTTTTGATTGTACTTCAACCCGATAGTAAAGTTTTTGAAATATCTCAAATGGTCTGCATTTTATTTTGAAAAAAAGTTGTCAAGTCCGTATTGGAAAACCCTTTATTATCACATACAGCGATGGTTAGGAAATCTGTACAGAAGTCAAAATAAACATGTAACGAAGTGAACTATAGCAGTACATTGAATATGGGACGTTATTGAACAAGCATATTCATTTCAAAGTATATTTCTTAAAGAGTACATCAACGGACGCAACTACCATTCGAACAGAATACATTAAAATTTAAAAATCAATATTCCACCATATTAGAATTGCATTTTGCAAACTGAAATGAGATCGTTACTTTTTACACGGCATTTTAATGCCTGACTCATAAGACAGCGATCCGGAGGACGTAAAAATTAAATTAAAATTTAAAAATTACTTCAACGTTCATTCTGGTGCCAGTTAACGCGCAACTTTAATTAATTCAACGTTTTTTCCTTCGTTCCAACTCTTTTCCGTCCATTGCCTTCGAATTATCGCAATATTGCTTTAATGGTTAAATAAAATCTTAATGAGCAATTTCGTCTGTGGCGACCGTTTCTTTATCCCAATTATTAATGAGCCAAAAATGTTTAATCAAGGACCGAAAATTGCATGAATGAAAGGATGGGATAATGTTATTGTAAGCCTGGGGATTCGCCCTTCCCAAAATTAAAATATTTATTTTATAATTAGAAGCCAATTATTGATATTATCGAATTGAACGCGCCATCATATAATCATGTTATTAATATAATATTTTTACACTCTCGTAACGTTAATCTTACGAAAATATTAATTATAATACACAAAAACGCAAACAATACAAAAAAGAGCAAATAATATATTAGGTGCGCAACTAAATTCTCGCTGTTTTTCAAGAGATGGCTCCAGTAGTAAGGGCTGGTCGATTGTGACATAACCAAAACGTCATGAACCAAGCTTAGACATATGGAAAACAAACCGCTTTGACACATTAGTGATTTTGTTTTTGCGTCATATACTTTTGGTTGTGTGAAAATGTCTGATTTTGTGCCAAATAATCGTCATTTGCGGAAAGTGTTGCTTTTCTCCTTTCATTCGAAGAAAACGGCAGCGCATCGAAAACTCCAAAAAGTTTACGGAGATGCTGCTCTGAGTGAAACAACGTGCCGTGATTGGTTCCGTCGCTTCAAAGACGGTGATTTCGATGTTGACGACCGTTCGCGTGAAGGAAGACCAAAAACCATCGAAGACGCTGAATTGGAGGCATTGCTCGATGAGGATCCGTGCCAAACGCAAAAAAGCTCGCTTCGGCATTAGGAGTTACCCGCCAAGCCATTTCCCAGCGATTGCATGCGTTGGGAATGATTCTAAAACAAGGAATTTGGGTTTCTTATGATTTGAACCCAAGAGACGTTGAGCGTCGTTTTTTCGCCTGTGAACAACTGCTCCAGCGGCAAAAAAGGAAGGGTTTTCTTCATCGCATCGTTACGGGTGATGAAAAATGGATTCATTACAGCAACCCAAAGAGAACAAAATCATGGGGACTGCCCGGTCATGCTTCTACGTCGTCGGTTCGGCCGAATATTCACGCTGCGAAGGTTTTGCTGCGTATTTGATGGGACCAGGGCGATATTATTTATTATGAGCTGTTGAAACCGAACGAAACCATCACTGGGAAACGGTATCGAACTCAATTGATACGATTGAGCCGAGCACTGTACGAAAAGCGGCCACAATACGAGCAGTGGCACGAAAACGTGATTCTACAGCATGACAACGCTCGGCCTCACGTTGCCAAACCCGTTAAAACCTACTTGGAAACGCTCAAATGGGCGGTCCTACCCCACCCGCCATATTCCCCAGATATTGCGCCGTCCGATTATTACTTGTTCCGTTCGATGGCACATGGTCTGGCTAATCAGCAGTTCCGCTCACATGAAGACATCTCAAAATGGCTTGATTCGTGGATGGCCTCAAAAGACGAACACTTCTACCGTGACGGTATTCAAGCTCTGCCAGAAAGATGGGAAAAAGTTGTCGCTAGCGATGGGCAATATTTTGAATGTTTCGCTTGTAAACATTTTTTCACAATAAAGTTGCATTTTCATCAAAAAGAAAACGAGAACTTAGTTGCGCACCTAATATACACAGTTTACACAGTCTGTCGCAGAGAAAACCGAACTTTTTTTAAAGTAAAAACAGAAGCTTACTATTTTGGTAAAATTCATTTATTTTATTCAAAGTAGTCGCCTTCGACTTCAATACAACGTTTTGCATGGTCAATTAACATGTCGAATGAATTTTTAAGTTCATCTTAAAGATGTCCTTCAAAATCGCTGTCGACGCGTTTTTAATGGTTTTGACGTCGGCATAACGCCTTCATTTCATCGGTAAATGTAGTTTGGAGAATAGATAGGAATCACAGGAGGCAAAATCCGGTGAATGCGGTGAATGGTTGATAGTTAAAATGCCATTTGTACTTAGAAAATCAGTGATAAGCATCGAGCAATGAGATTGTATTTTCATGTAACAAACGCCAGCTACTATTTTCACGATCTTGAGGGCACACACGACGATTATGCGCCAAAAGACGCTTCATAACACCAAGATAATATACAGCATTGACTGTTTAACTAGTTGGTACAAACTCTTTGTGCACTATACCTTTCGAAACATAAAAACAAATCAACATTATCTTCACTTTTGACTTCTCCAAGCGGTTTTTCTTCAATTTTCGTTTAGATGCTTCCATTCAGAGCTTTGACACTTGGTCTCTAGATCACTACGTCTTATCACCAATTACAATAGAATACCTGAAGTTTTCGTCTCTTTTTAAGTCTATAATTAAATCTGTACTATGTTCAATTCGGAGCAGTTTTTGATCATCAGTTGGTACAAACCTTGCACAAATCTTTCTCAGTCCCTAATGCTGTATCAAAATGCGATGAATCGAATCTTTGGAAATATTTAATTTCACTCCCACGTATCACAATGAGGATTTTGGCTCATTTCTGATTAATTTCGCGCACAAGTTCGATGTTATTTTCCGTAACCACAGATTTTTTTGCACATAGACGTTTGTCGTTATGTGTGGCCGCGCGACCGTCTTTACATCATTTATGCCACTCATATACACTCGTACGTGTTAAACACGCATCAACATACACTCGTTTGATCAAACTAAACCTTTCAGTAAACGATTTACCAAGTTTACAACAGAACTTGTTATTTGCTCTTTGTTCAAAATTCATTTTTACACCAATGCCAGATACACACTGTTACTTTATGGGCTATTTCTCTGCATATAATGATGCAAAAGTCATATTTTAACATAACATTGGTGAAAGATCTACCTTACCGACGCATATAACAGTAATAAAACAAGTCTCTCTATTGACGACTCATCCTTAAATCTTAATTGATAATTTCTGAAACTATAGTTAGGAATTTCAAGGTCTTCTATTTCTCACACTGTCAAACGACAATTTTGGTTAATTAAAATTGGAACTAGTTGCACGTTTTCAAAGTCTTTTGCCACTACGAGTCTGCCAGAACGAGGGCTACTTTTAACTGAAGTAGGACCAATTTTAAATGTCTCTTCAATTGGTGTATCACTCAAAAACCCATCGCCACATACATAACGAATCGTACTGATGGTTTCCAAACACGAACGGCCAAGTTTTTAGTTCAGTCATCGTGAATGTGACGCTCACGTGGTCCGATGTTCACTCAACAATGTATCTTTGTGAATTAAACACCAACATGACAATGCCATCTGGTGAGGGGTAATTGCAAAGGTTCCATCTAGATAGCAAATACTCGTTTTTAACAGTAGCACACCTAGATACTAAGTTACAACACAAGGTCGTAAATTTTCCGGAGTGAGCTCGTATATACGATGCAAAATGGAATTAGAATTAGAATTATTCATGAACTAACCCTTCTGTTGCAAAAATGAGTGTATAACAAAGATTAGTAATAAAACCACTGCTGGTAATGACAATATACCCAGCTTCCAAGTCAGAAACTGTGCTTCTGTCTTTGCAAGTCCTTTACATTTCATATTTAATCTTTCCTTGCAAACCTGTGCTTTTCCTGAGGCATGGAAGATCGCAAGAATTTGTCCTGTTCTTAAGAAGGGAATGGCTAGCGACATCAACAACTATCGCCCTATTGCTATTCTTTCCGTCTTTGCCAAGATTTTCGAATCCCTGCTTCACAAGCGCATATCATTTGCTACTAAATCATTAATCTCTCCATATCAGCATGGATTTATGGCACGACGATCTACAATTACTAACCTCTGCACGATTTCTCAGGCCATTGCAGAGGCGTTGGATGAGGGTGGACAGTTGGATGTTGTATATATAGATTTTTCTAAAGCTTTCGATACTGTGGATCATACCATTTCGTTACACAAGTTGGATTCTTTTGGTTTTGATGATGCTTTGCTAGAATTTTTCAGTTCGTACTTAACTAATCGGTATAATTATGTTTACTGCAACGGTTTCAAATCCAAATATTATGTGTCAACTTCTGGTGTGCCGCAGGGTTCGAATCTTGGGCCACTTTTGTTTGTAATTTTCATTAATGACCTTATTGCTGCGATTGAATGCGCAGTACTAGCTTGTGTGTTTTTGATTTTTTTATATGTATTATCAATGTAATTGTAATTTTTGGTTTGTGTACCCTATAGGAGTACTCTGTTGGGTGGTTAACAAATGTTATTATTATTATTATTGAAAATATTATTATTATATTTAATAAATTTTCATTTGTTTCAGATCGATCCCCCCAGTGGGCCGCAAAAAGACAACGCGGAAAGCTTAGGGTTAACCACTGGGGGTGACGATATAAGTTCCGACGATGCCCGCACTTCTCTACAATCCCCCAGGTCGCAGAACACGAGTAGGGAAGAAGATGAATCCTCCAACGCAAACGAATCCGACACCAAGAGCCCGAACCAAAGGTATATACGCGTGCCTAGTACGTTTGTTTAAGAGTTTATACGAATAGATATATTGTAATTTAAGATTGTTTAGAACACTTATATAATCTTGTGCATATCTATATATATAAACCTTAGGCGATTCCGAATTTAGAAAAGTTTCATTTTGTTATTCAAATCGAGATTATAGATACGCAGAATGCAAGGAGAGTAACACAAAGTCGATATCGCTCTTGATAACCGAGGACGAAACCGTTTCACTCGGTGAAACATAAAATTTAAAGTTTCAAATGTTCCTTGGGGTATTATGCACGAGTCTCTGAAGCACACAAATTCCTGTACACAGGGGTACTAATTAACTAATTAGCGTAATTAGATACGGAGCGTGCCTCCAAATTTGACGATTACGATTACTTACTAATTTTCTTGACTGTAATTCTTCCTTTTATGTGCTCTTCATTCCTGCTGAAATATTAATAACTTCGAATGTAGGAGTTAATAAAATTTCATTGCGCTTGAAGAATATTGAGGATACGAGGTACGTCCATAAGGTAAAAGTAAAAATGTACATTTTCACGGTAAACTGATGGCATAATATATGTTTATTTTTGAACATAATTCCAGTCATTACGTGGGTTGTCTTTTAAGTTTTGCATATAAAACTGGAATAAAACAGTGGATAGCCTTTAGAGACTTCATCGAGAAATAATTTTCAAGCGCTGGCAAGATGGGAAATTAAGGATGGAAAAACGATGACGACCACGGCTACGGAAAGGAAGAATAAAAACAATCGAAACAGAAGAAGAAAAGACTCTTTTGTTTCTATCGTTTTTATTGTACTCTTATCCCTTTTCATTGCCGTGGTCGTCATCCTTTTTTCCATCTTTAATTAAATATTTTGTCAGCTTTTTTGGTGTTCATGTGCATTTTCCCTTCTTTCACATCTAGTCAGATCTCCCTCCTCATGATCTCAGTTCGATCTTTCTTCATTTATTTGTAGTTTCATATATCCCACTCTTTAGTTAATATTCTCATTGTCCTTTGTATGTCCCTTTCTCGTTTCGTCATGTCAGAATCCACATAAACTCTGTATCCTTTAAATTCTCGCGATTTAATCTTGTTCGTCATTACTCATTACACAGTCTGTCGCAGAGAAAAGGGTATTTTTTTAAAATAGTAATTCTTAGTGACGCCATCTTTAAAAAAAATATTCGTCGGTAAAGTAGATCTTTCACCAATGTTATGTCAAAATATTAAGACATTTGAATCATTAGAAGAGTATTTGGCATCGGTCGAAAAATGAATTTTGAACAAAGAGCAAATATCGAGTTCTATTTTAAAGTCGGTAAATCGTTTACTAAAACGTTTAATTTGATAAAACGAGTGTATGGTGATGCATGTTTAACACGTACGAGTGTATATGAGTGGTATAAATAATGTAAAGACGGTCGCCCGGACACAAATGATGACGAACATCTTGGTGCAAAAAAATCTGTGGTTATGGAAAATGACATCGAACTTGTGCGCGAAATTAATCAGAAATGAGCCAAAATCCTCATTGCGATACGTGGGCGTGGAATTAAATATTTCCAAAGATTCAATTCATCGCATTTTGACACAGCATTTGGGACTGAGAAAGATTTGTTCAAGGTTTGTACCACACAAGCTAATTGATTTCAGCATTATACAGACTTGATTAAAGACTCAAAAAAGGACGAAAACTTCAGGTATTCTATTGAAACTGGCGACGAGACGTGGTGTTTTCAAGATGATCTAGAGACCAAGCGTCGAAGCTCTGAATGGGAGCATTCAAGAGACAAAAGTCCGAAAAAAAGCCGTTTGGAGAAGTCAAAAGTGAAGACAATATTAATTTGTTTTTAAGATTCGAAAGGCATAGTGCACAAAGAGTTTGTACCAATTAGTCAAACAGTCAATGCTGTATGTTATCTTGACGTTATGAAGCGTCTTTTGCCGCGTATTTGTCGTGTGCGCCTTCAATATCGTGAAAATAATAGCTGGCGTTTGTTACATGATGATGCACCATCTAATCGTTCGACACCTATTACTGATTTTCTAACCACAAATGGCATTTTAACCATCGATCATTCACCGTATTCACCGATTTTGGCCCTTGTGATTTCTGTCTATTCTCCAAACTATATTTGCTGATGAAAGGACAGCGTTACTTCGACGTCGAAGCCATTAAAGAGGCGTCGTCAGCGATCTTGAAGGACATCTCTAAAGATGAACTTAAAAATTCATTGGACATGTTATTTGACAGTGCAAAACGTTGTATTGAAGCCGAAGGCGACTACTTTGAATAAAATAAATGAATTTTACCAAAATAGTAAATTTTTGTTTTTATTCTAAAAAACTTCGGTTTTCTCTGAGACAGACTGTGTATATTCAATTTATATTAGTCATACTTTCCGTTATTGTCAGGTAAATTCTTTCGTCCATTTTCCTTGTTGCGGTTATCTTTACTTAAAGGTTTAGGTTTCTGTTTATAAATGTTTCTAATTATTCCTTCAATATACAATCATTACATTCACCATATTCATTATTACATTGTTTTGTCGGTAAGCCCTTGACTACTATATTTATCTTTGTATTTTCTCTTTCCATTTGTTCCATTCTTCTGTCCGTGTCTTTTAGTTCTTTTTACAATTCTTCATTTCTATGTTTCAGTTCTTTAATTTGTCTTATACGCTCCCTTTGTTCTTTGCTTACATACATATGTCTTTCACTTCTTTGAACATTTGCCCGTTTCTCGCTATTAACTGTCTCATCATTTCTATGGATTCTTCCTTTCCTTTCTCGGTCTGAGTTTCATATTTCTTCACAGGTGACTTATTGTTCATTTTACTTTTTCCGAATATTCCTTCAGTTTCACGTGTTCTTTTCTTTATGCTTTCTTCTCCGCCGCTTCCTATTTCAGATTCTCTTTGAAACATTTTATATGCCCTTTCCGTTGTTATGTTTCGTACCGTGTGCTCTCACAAGCCGACAACGTCGCTTTTGTTTTTGTTCGACACTTGTTATCGTAGCAGTACTTCCTTTTCTTTTTTTCTCCTTTTTTCTCTTTTCTTATTGTGTTACCTTATTTCAATTCACTGTTAGCTTTCATTTGTAAAATAAATCCTAATTTATTACCATTAACACTGTAATTTAAACCCTATTACTGCAACTATTTTGAATATATATCCTAGTATTTGTTAGAGCATAAAGTCGCGTACACGCCCGAATCGAAATCAGACCGATACACCGGTTAATTTATCGTCGCCCGCAAAGCGCGTCCGCTCCCTATGCCGTCCAAAACTCAACCCCTCAACTCATAAATATATAAAATCAGCATTTACGTAAATCAGGATGTAATTACTCGAAATTTCCCTCTACCGCTTCCGTACATTCTAATATTTGTATGTTGCTTTTTGGAAACACGCTCGCACTACCGCGCTCGGAGTGTTTCCAAGTAACGTCAATTTCGTAAAAAAAGTCGGGGAAAAATATTCGAATATAGAATGTTACACAATTTATTGTAAATATCTAATATAAGCCAGCACTGTTATCTATAATCTTCGATTTGAATTCGTACTTATAGTTTGCTTCGAAAATGCGTATTGAAATACATTTGATATTTTATGTTCGCTTTCATCCCGTAATTTGAAGTATTGGCAGTAATGATATATTCTAGAGTTAGAATACTATTTTTGCACAAAATGTTTTAAAAATACTCTTAGATTGAACTTGATTTTTGTATTTATAAATAACTGTGTAAAAAAATGCGTATGCAATTCTCCTGGTTAATTGGGTTAAAATAGACGAAGTTCCTATTTATTTTTGTGATAATTGAATTAAATTGAAAAATACATTTCGAATTATTATCAATTTCATTAATTTATTATTTCTAGATTCCATACTATAATATTAAACATAATCATATATGTGTGCTCAGATTGGCTGATGTAAACGCATTTCATTTTTATAATTTTTAAATGACGTAAACAAAGAAAAGTTAATAATTTGATCAAATTAGAAAGAGTATTAATTAGAGTTGAATAATCCTCCGGGTTACCAGCAATGGGAACCGGTGGGGGATGAACGCGTGGAGGGATTGCCGATAGTTTGTATTTTGTCAGTGAAGCGAGGATGTCCCGTAAAAGCGGAGTGTTAATTGCGACTATAGATAAATTTCTAAATCGTTTTCCTACGTTAGCACATATATGCAGAAATAATTAAATGTGTTATTTGCAAAATTGGAATTTTTTTGTATGACATTATATACAGTCTGTCGCACAGAAAACTTTTTTTAAATTGTAATACTTAGTGGCACCATCTATTAAAAAAAAGCTATGCGTCGGTAAGGTAGATCTTTCACCAATGTCAATTGTCAAAGTATCTTGACATTTGCATCGTTAGAAGCAAAGAAATTGCGCATAAAGTAACAGTGTGTATTTGGCATTGTTCGTAAAATTGATTTTGAACAAAGAGCAAATATAAAGTTCTGTTTTAAACTCGGTAAATCGTTTACTGAACCGTTTAATTTGATGAAACAAGTGTATGGTGATGCGTGTTTATCACGTACTAGTGTGTATGAGTGGTAACGGGTGGCGCAAAAGTAATGTCATGTTTTGAACTGGCTGCCATTTTGTTATAAATGAAAAAAAAGAGCTCTGTTTTTATAAAAAGTTTAATCAAAAGTGTGAAATTGATGACATTAATTGGAAAAAATTATATCGCTCAAATGCCGCCTACCGAGTTGATGCATAATCGCGCTCGTTTTACGGCATTTTAAATTGCTGCTCGCAAAACATCTGGTCCCAAATCGGCGATTTCTTCTTTAATGTTAGCTTTCGAAACTTTCAGCGTTCGTGGTTTGTTGTAATAAACGCGAGATTTTAAAAAGCCCCAGAGGAAGAAGTCTAGTGCTGTTAGATCTGGCGATCTGGACAGCCAATTTAAATCTCCAAAACGGGAAATCACTCGACCTGAGAAATTGGTGCCTCAAAATCTCCATCGTTGCCCGAGCGGTGTGAGCGGTTGCTCCGTCCTGTTGAAACCAAGAATGATCGATACCCAATGCAGCAATTTAAGGCAAAAAAACTCGTTTAGCATCTGTCTGTAACGATCACCTTTTACGGTTACGGTGGTGCCATCGGCGTCTTCAAAAAAATAAGGGCCAATCACATTTTCACGGCAAATGCCGCACCAAACATTCACTTTGAGCGGATGCAATGGCTCTTCGTGCATTTTATGTGGTTTCTCTGTGCCCCACAAATGCAAATTTTGTTTGTTAACGTAACTACTTAAGTGGAAATGGGCTTCGTCGCTTATTATGATTTTTGATACAACAGAGCGCACGTATCAGAATTGGTATAAAAAATTCCGTTCTGGAGATTTTTCCTTCAAAGATGAGCAACCTTCTGGTCGGCCTACTGAAGTTGATGATGACCAAATCAAAGTCATAATTGAAGAGGATCGTCATATAACTGTTCGAGAGGTTGCAACGAGAGGCTGCATGTATCGCACACAACAATTGAAAAACATTTAAAATATCTTTGGGCTAGTTCTCTCTGATAGTTGGGTAACAGCACGAATTGAAAGAAATTCATTTAACACAAAGAATCAACTTTTGCAATATGCACCTTAGACGAAATGAAACCGGACCCTTTTTGAATCATCACTGGTGATGAAAAACGCTTAATTGTTCGAAAACGATCATGGTGTCAAACACGATAAACCAACTCAAACCACATCGAAAGCTGAATTGCATCCAAAAAAGATCATGCTGTCAGTTTGGTGGGATTACAAAGGTGTTGTGTTTTTTGAGCTGCTTCCGAGGAACCAAACGATCAATTCTGATGTTTACTGTCAACAATTAATAAAACTGGATGAAGCAATCAAAGAAAAACGACCAGAATTGTCAAACCGGAAAGGTGTAGTTTTCCACCAAGATAATGCAAGGCCTCACATATCTTTGGCAACTCGTGGGAAATTATTGGAGCTTGGCTGGGAAGTGATGCCACATCCCCCATACAGCCCTGATCTAGCACCATCTGACTACCATTTATTTCGAAGTTTGCAGAATTCTTTGAATGGTAAAACTTTCACAAATGACGATGACCTTCACTCGCACCTGGTTCAGTTTTTTGCTGATAAGGACCAGAAATTTTATGAGCGCGGAATCATGCAGCTGAAAGAAAGATGGCAAAAGGTCATTGAGCAAAATGGAAAATATATAATTGATTAAAAACTATTCTTTGCTTAAAAAAAAGTGTTTTATTTTATACTACAAAACCGAAAGTACTTAATTGCCAACCCAATAGATAGTAAATCTCTTTCAACGTAACTATCTTAAAATTTAGTCTGTTCTTGATAGCTTCAGCATCTATAAAATAAACGTGTGAAACATCAGACTTTATTTATTGAAAGTATTTACAATAATAAAACGCTACCTGTAACTAGATTCCCCAACATGCAAGAATCGGTTGTGGTGGTTCAGGGACACGTGTGAACTGTGGAATTCTTCAGTACGTTTGGCGGACTTGCGAAATACTGCCTTTGTAAAGCACGGCCTACACAGTGTGTTGTAATGGCTCCATTATTAACAAACAGTCATAGTTGTTTTGCCGAAAGTTCAAATTGTGCTAACAAATTTTTTTCCAGTATCGTAATTGCTTTTCCATGACATGGTTTTAGTCTTTTACACGCTAATATAAATGGAGGTGATGATAAAAGAGGGTGTAGTATGCGTACTATAACGTTTACTATACCAAGTGTACCGGAAAGTCGTTACCGGTTTTTTCGTAAAAAAAATTACATAATTTTCAAGAAAATGGAAAAACTTATTTATTCAAAGTATTGGATATTTGATTCTACACATCTTGCCCATCTTTCAGACAAATTATGGATGCCATCCCAAAAAAACTGTTTGTCCTTTGAGCAAAACCATTCATCGAGCCGTTTACTAACTTCTTCGAAATTGGCGAAGAGCTGCTCTGCAAGCGCGTGTCCCATTGATGTGAAAAGGTGATAATCGGACGGGGCAAGGTCTGGAGGGTACGGCGGGTGCGATATTATGTCTCATCCAAGCGCCTTCAGTGTTTCCTTGACCAGTTTTGCTGTATGAGACGATGCGTTATCGCGCTGTAAAATCTCTTTATAGTGTCTTCGGGCCCATTCTGGATATTTTTCTAACAATGCATGGTCCAAATTGATAATTTGTTGTAGATAGCGATTAGTATTAACTGTTTCAACAAGTTTCAACAGTTTTCAACATGCCACTCTGGTCCCATCAAACACAAAGCATTGTCTTGCGACCAAAACGATTTCACCTGGGAGTCGATGGGCCGTCTTCGCCAGGTGAAAACCATGACTTCTGCGCTTAGGGTTTTCGAAATAAATCCATTTTTCATCACCTGTCACTATTCAATGCAGAAATGACTTCTGATCATACTTTTGAAGCAGAATTTCACAAACGACATTTTGATTTTCCATTCGTCTGTCATTAAATTGATGTGGCACCCATTTTCCCATCTTTCGGATTTTCTCAATTGCTCGTAATCGATCGCTAATCGTTTCTTAGGCCACATTTAAATGCTATTGCCACTTGTTTTTGAGTTTGGGTATTCATGCAATAATTCCTGCAGTTTCGCATCTTCAAACTTTTTCGGTCTACCAGAACGTTCTTTGTCGTGTACATCGAAATCACCACTTTTGAATTGTCGCAACTACACCTCACATGTTTTTGTGGTTGGAGCATGCTCACCGTAAGATTCTACCAGCAAACGATGACTTTCAGCGGCTTTTTTCTTTCGATTAAATAAAAAAAGTAATACGGTGCTACAAATGCACTATTTCAGGCACGAAACTCGACATTTTCAAATAGGTATAAATCTATGACGGTGTTACTTTCCCAAAACATAACATGTATAGCTTTGAAACTTGACGTCAGTAGAATAAAATGACATATGTGTCAAATCGAAACATTGCATTCTTAAGCCTAGCGACATCTGTTAGAAAAACCGGTAATGACTTTCCAGTACACCTGGTAGAATGTTCGTTTCTATCTGTTTTCTCATCTATGCATAGCCATAGTTTTATTAAGGAATAAAAAGACCGAAGCGCCCAAGAATAATAAATCAAGCACTAATATTTTATTTAAATAATTATTGAACGTATAATACTACGTAATTAGTTGAATTTGATGGAGCCTGTGGTTGGATTAACTTGATCACTAAGGTTGATATATAACCCCTTTCCACATTAACTTTTGTAAATTCTGTATACGCATTTCGACAACTAAGTTGTCATCATCAGCAAACAATTTCAAAGTGTCGCACCTGGTAAAACACGGCGAAAAATACCCGTACGAAAACACACTCCGTACGCGATCTACACCGTTCAGAACCAAGATATACACATAGTGTACAGAACATAGTGTACAAGATGTACACTATGTGTACAAGGTGTACATAGTGTACAGAACATAGTGAACGGTGTAGATCGCGTACGGAGTTTGTTTTTCGTACAGATGTTTTTCGACGTGTTTTACCAGGTGCGACACTTTGAAATTGTCTGCTGATAATGACAACTTAGTTGCCGAAATGCGTATACAGAATTTACAAAAGTTAATGTGGAAAGGGGTTATATATCAACCCTAGTGATCAAGTTACGTAATTACTATAAAAAGAGCTCTGCAAATCCAGTTGAACGACTTTATAAATTTGATTCTGCTATTTCTACCTTGTTATAGAGGAATTGAAAACGTAGATCCAATCGTTGTATTTTTAAAACATTTCGTATGCGATTTTATAAGCACCTTACTGCATTTTTTGATTAGAAAGCAATTCACACATGCAAAAGACTTTTTCTTGACCACATGCACAAAAAACTGAACTCTTATTATACTTCAAATACATCCATTCATTTTTAAAACTTAAAAAAAGAAACGGATGGAGAATTTCAGTTTTATTATTTATAAAATAACTAAATGGAAATATTGTATGTAGTAGAGATAGAATAATGTAAAAAATATGAACAAAAATAAAGATAAAGTAACCAACCTCCTGCATCGAATCTTTTATGTATTCACATAAAAAAATTCTTACGTTTTTTACTACACTTCCATTTCCATTTTTTCATTTCCTTAAAAATAACGATTCACAAACGAAAATAAACTTCTTTACGCACAAAATTCACTGTTCATATTTGCGGCTTGCAACCATAACTTTGATATAGTGCCATTACTAAAGTCTGATTGAATGTCTGAAATTGTGTTGTATGTCGCATTTGCGTATTGAAACTTCGAACTGGTTCGATTCCTTTTTTATCTCACAGAGTGTTATAGAAAATAAAGCAAGTTGCGAGAAAGAAAGTCGATTTGTTTCAATACTATTTTGCTTTGAATTTATGTGAAGATTTCGTGTGAATATTTATTTTACCTTCTATATTAATGGCCTTGTTTAAATGAAGCAAGATAAAAGGCGGAAGTTAAATAAATTTTGGGCTATTTATTAACGTAAAAACGTTACTAAAATAAAGTAAAGTGCAAGCTAAAGATAGAATCTTTAAATATAATCACAATAAATACAATAACATGGATTCGAAAATTAATGTCTTGTCTGTTTCGGTTCGTTTCTGTACAAAGTGCGCTTTACTTTAAAGAGTCACTTTTTAACTCTATCATTTTATTTTCTTTTATTAACGAAGTAGTGTTTAATTTTTAAATATCAAATATAAATAACAGGTTTTCCAATAAGAGCGATATGATTTCTTTCAAAAAAAAAACACACTTATTGTTAAGATAATTCAAAAGTTTTTTATTTAATGTGAAGTATAATCGATACAATTAAGTTCTAAATAAAACGTCATTCAAATGGCCTCCACGACTTCTTCTGCAGGAGCGAATTCGATGAACTCTATTTTCGAGCACTTTTTCCACTAAATCTAGTCGTCTGTCATGAATGGCACGTTCAATATTGACTTGTAAAGCTTGAAGAGAGTCTGGTTTATTTCGATAGACCAATGACTTCAAATAACCCCACAAGAAATAGTCTAATGGTGTTAAATCACAACTTCTTGGAGGCCATTCAATATCACAATTTCTTGAAATAATCGAATCTCCAAACTTTTCTTGCAATAATTCTATTGTTGCATTTGCTGTGTGGCACGTAGCCCCGTCTTGTTGGGAAAAAAATGTTGTCAAGATCAACTTCTTCCAATGTCGGCCATAAAAAGTTGGTTATCATCAATCTATACCGCTCTCCATTGACAGTAACGTTGTTACCAGCTTCATTTTGAAAGAAGTACGGACCGATGATTCCACCATACCAAAAACCACAACAAACTGTCAATTTAGGTGAATGTAATGGTTTTTCATAAATAATTTGTGGATTTTCTTCCCACCAGAATCGACAGTTTTGTTTATTTACCACACCATCCAGATGAAAGTGAGCCTCATCAGAGAAGATGAGTTGTTCCAAGGCAAAATCAGCAAATTCACGACGTTTACGGTGGTCCGATGGCTTCAGTTCTTGAATGAGAACAATTTTATAGGGATGCAAACCCAAATCCTTTCTCAAAATCCGCCAGGTTGTGGTTTGAGATAGTCGCATTGTTGAGAACGTCTTGGAATCGACAAATTATGGTCTTCAGTAACACTTGCCTGAACGGCAGCAATATTTGCATTACTTCGAGCGGTTCTTTGTCAAAGAAAATGTAACCTCAAAATTTTAACAATTCGACGAATAGCGAGCACACTTGGATGATTATTACGACCATAAAATTGCAAAAGCGCACGAAAAGTTGCAATTGGAGAACGATTATTTTGATAATAAAACTGAATAATTTGTAAACGTTGTTCTTGCGTATATCTCTCCATGATGAAATTGTAAACACTACTGAATACAATAAAAAACAAATAACAGATCATGACATATTACAAATGGCCGAAATGTCACTTCAAAATCAGATCATCCCTATTAGAAAACCTTATACGTATATACAAATAAAAATGTAAACATTGTCAAAAACGACAAAACAGAAAATTGCTAAAAATAAATTAAAAATAATCAGTGAATAAATAAATACTTAACCGAGAATTTGAAATATAGTTTCTAAATAGTTTTATCCAAACTTACTTATGATTTTGTATATAAATTTCTACTCAGTGGTGAGACATGTAATAATATTCTGGGAATCGAGCAGCAACATTTTTTTGTGATTAAAAAAAAAGTGATAAGAATTATTATCAGCATGAGTTACAGGGTATCATGCAGAGATGTTTCTAAAGCAATGAAGATATTAACAGTAAATGCATTATACGAGGCTGGTCGCATAAGTACCCGGCTAACCTAGAGATGGCGTTAGTTGTTTGAAAAATATCACCGTATTAGAAAATACACAATCTATAAAGCATACGTTTCAAGTTTGAAGACGCCACGTTGTTTAGAATTTGTTTGGCAGCCATCAATATTGAACGTTTTCAGTGAATTTGTGAAATGAAGAAAATTGATCATCGTTACGTGAGACAATACTTTGAAAGGACTCAGCCCAACCGATATCAAAGCTGAACTGGATTCTACTCTGGGTGAGTGTGCTTCTTCATTTATAACAGTGAAATATTTGGCAGCAGAGCTTAAACGAGGCCGTAAGTCCTGCCAAGACGAGCATCGCAGTAGTCGACTCCAGAAATATTGAAAAAAATCCATAAAACGGTACTGGATGATCGTCGACTGAAAGTGCGCGAGCTAGCGGACATATTAGGCATTTCAAAAAGTGCGGTACATTGCATATTATCTGAAAATTTAGACAAAAGAAAGCTGTTTGTAGGATGGGTGGGGCATTTGCTCAGACTCGAGCAAAAACAGTGTCACGAAGATGTTTCAATTGAGTGTTTAGCGAAGTTTCACAGCAACAAAGTAGAATTTTTGCCCCAATTCATATCCATGGATGAAACATGGGCCCATCACTTCACGCCCGAGAAAAAAGAACAATCAAAACAATGAACTCAAAAGGGAGAACCGGTTCCAAAGAAGGCGAAGACCGTTTCATCTGCAGGCAAGATCACGGCTTCGGTTTTTTTGGGATGCGCATGGAATAATTTTCATCGACTATCTTGAAAAAGGAAAAACTATCAACGGTGAGTATTATGCGAACTTATTGCAACGTATGAGCGAAGAAATCAAGCAAAAACAGTCGCATTTGACTAAGAAGAAAGTGTTGTTTCATCAAGATAATGCACCAGATCACGAATCCGTTATTGCAATGGCCAAAATTAATGAAGAAAAATTTGAATTGCTACCTCATGCACCCTATTCGCTAGATTTAGGCCTCTCGGATTATTTTTTGTTCCCAAACTTGAAAAAATGGCTCAGTAGTCAAACATTTCCCAACGATGAAGAAGTTATATCGGCAGTTAATAGCTATTTTGACGAGCAAGACAGTTCTTATTATAAAATGTGTATCGAACTTATTGAACATCGCTGAGACAAGTGTATAGAGCTGAAAGGAGATTATGTTGAAAAATAAATATATTTCATTCCAAAATTTTTGTGTTTTCTTCGTTGGGTCGGGTACTTCTGAGACCACCCTCGTATATAAAATTCAAATTTAACTGATTTTTAAGAGAAAACAAGAAAGTACGAGTTATTACCATTTGATTTTTGTGAAATATAACATGTATGGCTTTGAAGTTTGATGTCAATAGAATAAGATGACATATGTGTCAAATCATTGCATACCTAAGCATAACGACATTTGTTAGAGAAAGTTTCTTTCTGTCTGCTGTCTCGTCTATGTATAGCCATAGTTTTATTAAGGCATAAGTAGACCGAAACGCTCAAGAATAATAAATCGAGAACTAATATTGTATTTAATAAATTTTTAAATAATTATTGAACGTATTAGGTTGGCAACGTTCTGGTCGGCCTACTGAAGTTGATGATGACCAAATCAAAGTCATAATTGAAGTGGATCGTCATATAACTGTTCGAGAGGTTGCGGAGAGGCTAACATGTATCGCACACAACAATTGAAAAACATTTAAAATGTCTTGGGCTAGTTAAGAAGCTTGATATTTGGGTACCTCACGAATTGAAAGAAATTCATTTAACACAAAGAATCAACTTTTGCGATATGCACCATAGACGAAATGAAACCGACCCTTTCTTAAAAAGAATCATCACTGGTGATGAAAAATGGGTCCTGTAGAGTAACATAGTTCGAAAACGACCATGGAACAAACACGATAAACCAGCTCAAACTACATCGAAAGCTGAATTGCATGCAAAAAAGATCATGCTGTCAGTTTGATGGGATTACAAAGGTGTTGTGTTTTTTGAGCTGCTTCCAAGGAACCAA
This sequence comes from Dermolepida albohirtum, assembly GCA_031893035.1. Classification (NCBI taxonomy): domain Eukaryota; kingdom Metazoa; phylum Arthropoda; class Insecta; order Coleoptera; family Scarabaeidae; genus Dermolepida; species Dermolepida albohirtum. Next base: position 159,277 of record JAVIWB010001504.1, on the reverse strand, counting down.
ACGATCAATTCTGATGTTTACTGTTAACAATTAATAAAACTGGATGAAGCAATCAAAGAAAAACGGCCAGAATTGTCAAATCGGAAAGGTGTAGTTTTTCACCAAGATAATGCAAGGCCTCACATATCTTTGGCAACTCGTGGGAAACTATTGGAGCCTGGCTGGGAAGTGATGCCACATCCCCCATACAGCCCTGATCTAGCACTATCTGATTATCATTTATTTTGAAGTTTGCAGAATTCTTTGAATGGTAAAACTTTCACAAATGACGATGACCTTCACTCGCACCTGGTTCAGTTTTTTGCTGATAAGGACCAGAAATTTTATGAGCACGGAATCATGCAGCTGAAAAAAGGATGGCAAAAGGTCATTGAGCAAAATGGAAAATATATAATTGATTAAAAACTATTCTTTGTTTAAAAAAAAAGTATTTTATTTTATATTACAAAACCGAAAGTACTTAGTTGCCAACCCAATATAATACACAATTTCCATTTGTTTTTTGTGCATTTAAAATCCAAGATCGAGACAACAATAAAGCATTTTAGCTTATTTTTTAAAATAATCCTTTACTATAATAGAATGTATAAATTTTGTCGAAAGGAAATAAAATGTTGTTTTAAAAAAAAACTTTCCAATTTTATTAAATCAGCAAAAGAAATTCGTTTATTTTTCTTTTGTGTAAATATTCACATGGGATACGGAACATTTTTTTTCGGTAAACCAAGTAAATATTGTTAAAAAAGGAATCTTAAAATATATATTGAAACACACGAAAGCCTTCCAGCGAGTTTTTTTAAATCGAAAAAATTTTTCTTCAGATACTTCGCGTTACCTTCTTATATTCGTTCGTCGAATCATGAATATCGTTCCAATTTGCTTCATTTTTTACTATTATGACAGAATCTTGAAAATATGTACTAAAAAAAAAAATTAAAAATTATTGTACCTGTAAAGTTCTTGCAAGAAAATTGAAGAGCTGTATTAAGAATTAGTGATTTTTCAATTTCTGGTAACACATACTGTCTTATTTTTAATAACTGCGATAGTAAAATTTCTTTCGAGTACTACTATACAAAGTTACAATTGTTGTATGAGAATATAGTATGATTCTGAACTAAGTCTGAATCAAATTAGAATGTATATTATCTGATTCATAAGAAAAATATGGAAGCCAATTCTTAACTTTAACTGTCTCAAAACTAAAAGTAACTCATACAAATTTAATTTATTCGATGCCTTCTCTAAAATTTAAACCGATATTTTATGAAAAGTTTTAAATAGTCGTTTTTTACTCAAACCCAGTGTTGGTAAAAACCCATTCTTAACAAGGAATTTTTCCCCAAATTCTATAAAAGTATCTCTACGACAATGGTCCCATAAGTACCCGGCCTAGAGATGGCAGTAGTTGCTTGAAAAAATATCACTGTATTAGAAAGTACACACTCTATAAAGCATATGTTTCAAGTTTGAAGACGCCACGTTGTTTAGTATTTGTTTGGCAGCCATCAATAGTGAACGTTTTCAGTGAATTTGTAAAAATGGAGAAAATTGGTCATCGTTACGTAATACAATATTTTTATTTGAAAGGCCTCAGGCCAACCGATATATAAGCTGAACTGGATTCTACTCTGGGTGAGTCTCCTCCTTCGTTTACAACAGTGAAATATTGGGTCGCAGAGTTTAAACTAGGCCGTACGAGCTGCCAAGATGAGCATCGCAGTGGTCGACCAAATGAGGTGACGACTCCAGAAATGGTAAAGAAAATCCACAAAGCGGTACTGGATGATCGTCGACTGAAAGTGCGCGAGCTAACAAACATAGTAGGTATTTCAGAAAGTGCGGTACATCGCATATTATATAAAAATTTGGACATGAGAAAGCTATGTGTAAGATGGAAGTCGCGTTTGTTCACACTTGAGCAAAAACAGTGTCGTGAAGATGTTTCAATTGAGTGTTTAGCGAAGTTTCATAGCAACAAAGCAGGATTTTTTAGCCGTTTCATAACCATGGATGAAACATGGATCCATCAATTCACGTCCGACACAAAACAACAATCAAAACAATGGACTCAAAAGGGAGAACCGACTCCAAAGAAGGCGAAGACAGTTTCATCTGCAGGCAAGGTCATGGCATCGGTTTTTTGGGATGCACGTGCAATAATTTTCATTGACTATCTTGAAAAAGTAAAAACTATCATCGGCGAGTATTATGCGAACTTATTGCAACGTTTGAGAGAAGAAATCAAGCAAAAATGGCCGCATTTGGCGAAGAAGAAAGTGTTGTTTCATCAAAACAATGCGTCAGCTCACAAATCCATTATTGCAATGGTCAAAATTAATGAATTAAGGTTTGAATTGCTACCTTATGTACCCTATTCGCCAGATTTAGCCCCTTCGGATTATTTTCTGTTGCCGAACTTGAAAAAATAGCTCAGTGATTAAAGATTTTCCAACGATAAAGAAGTGATGTCGGCAGTTAATGGTTGTTTTGAGGATCAAGACAATTCTTATTATAAAAAGGATGTCGAACTTATTAAACATCGCTGAGAAAAGTGTATAGAGCTGGAAGGAGATTACGTTGAAAAATAAATATATTTCTTTCCAAAATTTTTGTGTTTTCTTTGTTGGGTCGGGTACTTCTGGGACCACCCTCGCAGTAAGAGACCCTATAATCATTCACCAAAATGTGTAAAGTATGGTGGTGGATCCCAACTTAAATTACCACCAAATTATACCTATGGCGTGAACCACCCATTATATACAGCCTGTCCCAGATGATACTCTCACCATTGGATTCTTTAGTCATGGGTTACGAGAAACTTAAAACTTATTCCATTTACGAAAACAAAAGTAAAGCAAAGTTTAATAGCAAAAGCTTTGTACAGGGTAGGGCAAAAACAATCATCTGATTTTCTTTCGCTATAACTTTTGTTTAAAGTAAAAACTCATTTGGTTTGTAACTGATTATGTTTACTCGCATTTATAAATTTTGGTTCAATTAATTGTGGAAACTTATGTCCGACAAATGGCCGCCGCCACCGTCAATGCAAATTTGGGCTCTTTTGATTTGATTTTGCATAACTGCGCGCAACATTTGTGGTGCCACGTTGTCAATTTCGGCTCGAATGTTGTTCTTTAACTCCTCCAAGGTACTGGGCTTATTCGCGTACATCGGCGATTTTAAATATTCCCCGAGAAAAAAGTCCGGGGCAATCAAATCGAGAGATCTGGCGGGCCTAGTCAAATCACGGAAACACGAGATTACACGCGCTGGGAAGGCATCCTTTAAAATACGCATGGTGTCGCGTGCAGTATGACAATTGGCCCCGTTCTGTTGGAACCACATGTCTAATCTTGTATATACGAGGGAGCGTTTTTATATTCGCGGAATGGGGGACAAGGGGTGGAAATAAAAAAACCAAATTATTTTTCTTTTTCAATATATTCACCTGCAAGACGGACACATTTTTCACATCTTTCAATTAATTTATTTATACCCTCATAAAAAAATGATTTCTCTTTATCTGCAAAATTCGCCGAAACTGCCTCCTTGACTTCATCATCGGCAGTAAATTTTTTACCCCGCAGCTCTTTTTTCATTTTCGGAAACAGGTAATAATCACTCGGATCCAGGTCTGGGCTGTAGGGTGGGTGATTCACAATTTCGAAGCTCCCCTTATCCAGGGCAGCTAACGCAACGCGGCTCTTGTGGACGGGCGCGTTGTCGTGCAAAAGCAGAACACATTTTGTCAATTTTCCCCCGTCTTTTCTCTTTAATGGCTTCTTTTAGTCGCTCTAATATTGAAGCGTAATATTCTCCGGTTATAGAAACACCTTTATCTTTATAATCAATCAACAATATTCCTTCCGAGTCGCAAAATACCGTTGCCATGAGTTTCCCAGCTGATTGTGACACTTTAAATTTCTTGGGAGGTGCTGTGCCCTTTTTATGCCACTGCATGGAGTCTTGTTTGGACTCAAGTTCATAATGATGAACCCAAGTTTCGTCTCCAGTAACAATTCCACTCAATACACCATCCTCGTCTTCATTACAGAGGCCCAAAAATGCACGCGAACACTCTACGCGCTGTTGTTTTTTATTTTGCGGCGGCGTGAGCATTCTCGGCACCCATCTTGCGCTGACCTTAAACATGCCGAGATGATCGTGTAGGGTTTTAAAAATTGTTGTATCGGATACTCCAACCATTTCTGCGAGTTGTTTCTTCTTTAGTCGAGCATCTTCGAGTGCAATTTGTTCAACTTCTTGGATGCTGGCGTGGTCACCTCAATGCTCCTGCCCGGCCTCTGGTCGTCTTCAAGGGATTCCCTTCCTTGTTTAAATAAACTATGCCAGTTGTACGCCATGGTTTTTTCTGGACAAGAGTCGCCGTAAACCACTGACATCTCATTCATTATGGTCGCGACTGATTTTCCTTGCCTGGTAAGGAACTTTATAACGGCACGATATTCGATTTTTTCCATATTTCACTTTTCACTCCCGATTATGTTACTTGGTTGACGATAGCTCAAAGACTAACTGTCTAATAACAATGAAACTTCGTATTTATACTAATCATGAGTCGCTGCACAGGCCACGCCCCCAATGCGCCTACTCACCCCTCTACAACCCGCTCATTCCGCGAATATAAAAACGCTCCCTCGTATATTTTACCTCTATACCTTTCTTGTAATCGAATTTAATTATCGCTTTCCGTTTTCCTATATAAAGGAGATTGTAACCTGTATTATAGTTGCTCGATAATGTCCTACCAGACGAAACTAGTTGCAGTAAATGTGTAATATAATGCTGTTATTAATTCGAACCGTTGCAGTTAACAATCCGCCGCGTCACTGACAAAAAATAAGCTATCAATGCAATGCTTACACGCATTCGTCCACCATCGGTTCCTGTCGCTGGTTATGCATAGTGTCGTGCAACCTTACTTATGACACTTGTTTTTTTATTATACTATTAAGAAATACGTCAAGAAAATATCTTGCTATAAATTATGTTAAAAAACGACATATCGTGACATCATCCAGTTACATGTAAAGTTAGTATATGTTCCTAGATAATGAAAAATAACGAAATCTAATCAGCATGTCTTCTGTGTTATTTCGAAAAGAGTTTCGGTGGTTAATTTTAAAACGCTCTGAACAACTGTAATTTTCGTTGGTTGTCTTGAATCCATTTCATGTACAAACACATTACATAAATTTATATTTAAAACTATCAAAAAAAGAATGTCAAACTAATGAAAAGAGATAAGGCTAAAACAAAATCATGGCAGTTAACAATACACCTGTGAGAGGCATCTTCGCGTCACTGACACAATGCAAGCTGTCAATGCAATGCTTACGCGCGTTCGTCCACCATCAGTTCTTGTCGCTGGTTACACGTATTTTTTTCAATCTTACATATACAGTATTATGCAAATTAATGGAATCAAACACAATATAACTAACAAAACCGTTTATTTGTCATATAATCACGATGAGATGGTATAAAATTATAAGTTACTAGTAATTTAATAAGAGATATGCCTCCTTTGGCTGCGATGACAGCCTAAACTCTTTTCGACATGAAATCTATTAATTTTTGACAGTTTTCTGTTATTTTCTCGTCCCGAAACCACACCTGAGTTACTGCTTCTATCAATTTTGTCTTCGTTGTACAGTCCATTTTATGTAACCTAGTCTTACAAATGGCCCACAGATTTTCAATTGAGTTTAAATCTGGAGAATTACCAGGCCAGTCGAGGAGAGTTATTCCTTTTTCCTTGAAATATTTGACCATAACCTTCGATTTGTGGTATGGAGCTGAGTCCTGTTGGAAAATTGCACCTCCATTTGGCTCGCATTTCTTTAGATGTTTTCCCAAATACTTATCCAGTAGCTCTTTATATTTCTGGCTGTTCATCATGCCTTTTATAGGCACCAGCGATCCAGTCTCCATGTACAAAAAACATCCCCAAAACATCTTCTTTACAGGATGTTTGACGGTCTGATCGATATGAGCTGCAGTGAGTTTTTCATCATCACTTTTTCTCACGAACTTTGATCGCAGCCCCTGCACTAAAAAATGGGATTCGTCTGAGAACAACACCTTTCTCCAGTCTTCCTCATTCCATCCGGCATATCTCTTGGCCCAAGTAAGTCTCTGCTTCATCATTCGTTGAGTGAGGCGTTGCTTCTTCTGTGGTCGAATGGCTTTTCTTCCAGACTCTAAAAGTCTCCTACGAACTGTCGAGTCGTGCACTTTCACTCCAACGTCGGCTAAGTCTTTTTGTATAATAGTTCAGAACTAGTTTTTCTTGGGTTCAGCTTGCTATTTCTGGCCAAGAAAGTGACATCCCGGGGTGTCATCTTCCTCTTTTTTGCTTTAGGATCTTGCTTACTGTTCCTTGACCAACACCACATTCCTGAGCAATATCTCTCTGTGTCATTGAAGTGTGCTCAGTTAATGTCACAATCTTCTCACGTTTTCTGGGCGTGATATCCATATCACGAACAACCACAAAATAAATCAAATTTTAAACTTTGAAAGAGTATATGTGAACAAACTTTCTAAAACGCACTGAATAACTGCGTAATGTGTTCCCAGTGATATAGGTTATGTTTTTGGAAATAAAACTACTGTTAGAACTGATCTAACAATGTTGCCACACGCAGAAAACTAAAAAAATAGTCATGATTCCATTAATTTGCACAATACTGTAACATCCTATCATAAATTATATTAAAAAATTACATATTGTGACACCATCCAGTTACATAGTGTATGTTACTAAATAATGAAAAATAACAAAATCTAATCAGCATGTCTTCTGTGTTATTTCGAAAAGAGTTTCGGTGGTTAATTTTAAAACGCTCTGAACAACTGTAATTTTCGTTGGTTGTCTTGAATCCATTTCATGTACAAACACATTACATAAATTTATATTTAAAATTGTCCAAAAAAAAAGAGTACCAAACTAATGTAATGTAATAAAGGCTAAAACAAAATCATGGTAATTTAGAAAAAAAAGGGTGTATAGAAGTGGTGCTGTTAATTACAGAGATGATCGAAGGAAGGAGTACCAACAGAGATCCGGTGATTCGACGAAGGTGGCCACGCAAAGTTGGAAGAACCTCCGAGCCGTGATGGCATACTACAACACCCTCCGCAAGATCAAGAGGTTCTAAATGCATAAGTTCATTATCATTCTAAAGACGTTTCTTGCAGTTGCAACCACTGTTCGGTGTTTTGGTGGCCTCCTTCAATAATTATTATTATTATCGTTACTTATTATTGTTACTGTTATTATTGTTCCTTATTGAAACCAAAAAAAATACAAAAAAAATATACGGAAAGTAGCAAGCTGAAACTATACTTCTATTACTGTTCTGTTATTTTCTTTTCTTTAATTTTCCCCATTTTCTTTCGTTCTCTATGAAAGTTGCATTTAGATTACTGTGTATACGTGACACCAATACTTAATTTCAATACATTTTTTGGTTATATTAATATACCAAAATAGACTAACTTAAAAATTTTAATATATATAGCAAAAGTTAGCTAATATATGCATATATAGTGTGGATAACACGGAATATAATTGTTATTGACGTTATCTTAGAGTATTATGAAAAATGTTAGAACAGATCAATTTTTAAACAACTTTTAGGTATGTATTTGAATATACATTCTTGAATTTTACTATAGCATTTGGGTTTAATGTCCAACAATACTTATAGTTTAAATAATGAAGATAATTTTGAAATGATTTAATGAAAAATGCAAAAGCAAGTAAAGCCCACAGTCTGAAAAACATAAAATATTTTTCTATATAACTCTTTGTTGTTCTTTTAGCATATTAAATGTTCAAAATGTTGATAAATATTATTGGCGACTGCGGTGACTTGAATTAATAAAAAAAAAGTAAAAGAAATCCTTATCGTATCAATTTTTGTACTCTGCATATGTTTCGACAACTAAGTTGTCATCATCAGTAGATTATTAATTACAATATCGTACTTAAATGCGCACTAATGCTTACACAGAAAAAATTCTGCCCACTTATCCCAACAAAACCAAAACACACTCCGACGTTCAAAACATCTGTAAGTCAATCTTTCATAGTCTTCTAAAGGGTGAAAAACCTAATTTCAGGAAGCTCGTATATTGAATTTAAGAAAAATCCGTTATCTAAAATGATTAGTGATACTGAAGACGCGATAAAAAAATTCCAAATTTAATAACTTCTGACCTGAATTACAAATTAAACCTTTTTTAAGTAAACATTTAGATGTACATTCTTGAATTCAACTCTGGCATTTGTGTTTAATGTCCAACATTACTTACAGTTTAAATAATAAAGATAATTTTGAAATGATTTAATGGAAAATGCAAAAGTAGGTAAAGCCCACAGTTTGAAAAACACAAAAATTTTTCTATATAACTCTTTGTTGTTTTTTTAGCATATTAAATGTTCAAAATATTGGTAAATATTATTGGAGACTGCGGTGACTTGAATTAATAAAAAAAAAGTAAAGGAAGTCCTTATCGCATCAATGTTTGTACTCTGCATATGTTTCGACAACTAAGTTGTCATCATCAGTAGATAATTAATCACAGTATCGTACTTAGATTCACGGTAAGGTTTACACAGAAAAAATTCTGCACACTCATCCACCAAAACCAAAACACACTCCGACGTTCAAGACACCTGTAAGTCAATGTTTCATAGTCTTCCAAAGGGTGAAAAACCTGATTTCAGAAAGTTTGTATGCTAAATTTCCGAAAAATCCGTTATCTAGAATGATTGGTGACACTGAAGACGCGATAAAATAATTCCAAAGTTAATAACTTCTGACCCGAATTACAAATTAAACATTTTTTAAAAATACATTTGATGGTACATTTTTGAATTCTACTCTAGCATTTGTGTTTAATGTCTAACAATACTTCTAGTTTAAATAATACAGATAATTTTATAATGATTTAATGGAAAATACAAAAGTAGGTAAAGCCCACAATCTTAAAAAACAAGATATTTTTCTATATAACTCTTTGTTGTTCTTTTAGCGTATTAAATGTTCAAAATGTTAGTAAATATTAATGGAAACTGCGGTGACTTAAATTAATAAAAAAAAAAGTAAAAGAAATCCTTATCGCATTAATGTTCGTACTCTGCATATGTTTCGACAACTAAGTTGTCATCATCAGTAGATTATTAATCACGGTATCATATTTAGATTCACGGTAATGCTTACACAGAAAATATTCTGCACACTTATTCCACCAAAACCTAAACACACACCGACGTTCAAGACATCTGTAAGTCAATCTTTCATAGTCTTCCAAAGGGTGAAAAACCTAATTTCAGGAAGCTCGTATATTGAATTTAAGAAAAATCCGTTATCTAAAATGATTAGAGATACTAAAGACGCGATAAAAAAAGTCCAAAGTTAATAACTTCTGACCTGAATTATAAATTAAGTGTAAGTAGTCCTGTAATTCCAAGATTGTACTGTTTGCATAAGATTCACAATTGTTTCTGAGATTCACACACAAGCTTACCTGATTTCAAAATGGTGAGTGAATAAAGACAAAATTTAAACAAGAAAGTTTTTCAGTTGTTAATTCAATAAAATTGACTCCAAAATTTAAAGATTGTAAGCTGGAAGACGTGGAAATTTGGTATCATTCGACGTAACGTCATTGTTTCCTTCGATGCCTATTCCAGAAATTTTAAAATACACTGTTCGAAACAATTATATATTATATATATTTTAAAACAAAGAAATATTGACTTACTATCTTTTGAATGCCAGTGTGTATCTTGGTTTTGGGGAGATGAGTGTGCGAAATTTTTTCTGTGTAAGTACTACCGCGAATTCAAGTGCAACACCGTGATTAATAATCTGCTGGTGATGACAGCTTGTTTGTTATAAAACGTATACAGAGTACGAACATTGATATGATAAGGGTTTTTCGTGCGTTTTTTTGTTTGAAATGTTCACTGATTTCTTAAAACTAACTTGGTCTATAGTAAAACGCTTGCCTAACTAAAAAAAGAAAATATTCTCCATTGACTTATTAGCAAGAATCTACGACGTTTATCACTATCTCTTTTCTAAAATTTTCTACACTGAAACAAAACCATTCTATGTATCGAAAACAATAGAGACGTCAGTAAATAAGTACATGTCATTATTGGTAGTCTAAATTGTGAAAATTTTCAACATTTTTAATCAGAATAATCCCGAGATACCGAATATATTACAGGGAATTGTGTCTAAAATTCATGCACAATCCAAAGACCTTGAACATGCTAAACCAGAGGTTGCCTAAGTGTGCGCCACGGAGCGCCGTGAGACACTCCTGCGAACGCGAATAGACACAACGGTGTAGTGTATTCTATAATTAAAGTTTGGAAATGGCTTCAAAGGTAATGGGACTTTCTAGAATATCTAGACACACAAAATATTCCAGAGAAATTTGAAACTTTCGTGAAGTTTATAGAACTTTCAAACATACTGTTGGACATTATCGAAGTTTCACAAAAGTTCTAAGTAGATGGGGTAGCTACTATAAATACCTAACACTTCGACAAACCTATCAGTTCCTAAATAACAATCGCAGAGTACATATCTGAGATGAAAAGTAAAGGGTTTTAAGACGCTGCTACCAGAGAAGCACCGGCTTTATGTCAGTGCGTTGCCATGCCTTTTGTAAAGTCGTTGGAGAATGAAAAACTTTTTATTAAATGAGCAAGTTGATAGTTTAAGTGAGAGTGATCAAGAATCGACAATTGATGAGGTAGCAAAGAAACGGAAATATCGTAATTACGATGATAACTATTCGAATTTTAGCTTTGCTTTAATGGAGGCAAACAATGAAGAGAGACCCCCTGTGTATGCTTTGTTTAAAAATTCTAGCGTGCTGGTGTATGTACTCAAGAAAGCTAATGCGAAATCTCGAGACTAATCGCTAATATGGTTGAAAAATCTCGCGAATTCTTTAGTAGAAAGTTACAAGTCTCTGTACCAAGCAACTCACTGCTAGAACCTTACACACATACAGAGTGACAATGTACAAAGAGTACTAGGAAAGTTAAAAAATGTAGCTTTGTTTATTTAATTTTTTCAAAGTAATTTCCTCTACACTCAATACGCCTCTCCATCCCCCGAAACCAATCTTTAAACTAGTTCTGCCGAGTTTCACTAGGGAGTAAAACACACTCGTTGTCCCAAGCCCGCAGAAGGTCCTCATCACGGCCTCTCAGCATCCTCCACAGTTAAATTTCCTCTTTGGAAAACTCTATACCACCTGAATATCGTTGTGCGATGTGGACAAACATCACCTAGTGCGAGAATCATTTCTTCGAAGCACTGGTCTATGTTTAAATCACGCACGAAATTATAACGCAAAACTGCCCTTATCTCATTTCGTGACCACGATGCCATCGCAAGCACTTTACACTCTCACTGCTAATGAATAACTGAGCCCATCGACATGACGCGGCGACTACTATGCACGTATGAACATGTCTCAACATGCAGCAACAAGCAGCTTCCTACAATTCATTGTTGCGTCATATTGCAAAACTTTCCGAGTACCCTTTGCACAAATACAAAAACCTCACACCATCGCAGAAGAGCTTTTTCTATCGGCTGCTGTCGACATGGTTAATATTACATTGGGAGAATCGACGGGAAAATTAACACTATTGGTCGAAGAACCCATCATATAGTCCAGGATCTCAACGGTCAATTATTAGAGAAAATGAAAGGCAATCAGAATTCACTTCGCAGAAAGAATTAATTTGCGACAACAACGTGAAAACAAAATGTGTTTCTTCCGATTTAGTGGAGTTTTAGGTATAATCAAAAATGAACATCCAACTCTGAGTTCAAAAGCTGTAAGAATCCCCATTCACTTTTCGACAACCAATTTATGGGAAACCTGATTTTCCGCTGTAGCTGTAATAAGCAGTCGTTGAAGGTTAGTAACCATCAACGACAAGTTTATTTCATATTTTAGTTTAATGATTCTTTTGATTCAATTTTAATAAACATGAGCTTCACATTGTGAACAGCTGTCTGTTTGGTGTCCTCGTACACACCCTAGCCAAACTAGGGTGCCGGAACAAATTGCTAAACCTGTAAGTGCGCCGCGGATTGATAAAGTTTGGAAACCCCTGTACTAAACCATTAAAAAGAAAGCCTGAATTCGTAAAGGATGATGTAAAGATAAATATTTTATTACAACAAATTCGATGTCTCCACATCACCTTTAAAATACGCCGTTTAACCCTCGGGTAACAATATTACTATGTTCAATTGGGTACAAATGCAATAAATTTTGAAAAGAAAATAAAAACTTTCGTTTTCTTTAATCTTCCATGGTAAACTTGTCCTGAACTGCGTAAAATTACAAAATTATAATTATAGAATTAGAAATGATCATAATCTAAGTAAAAATATAAAATATAAATGTAAATGCAACTTTCTGTCGTAACTGTATCTCTATACACTGGAAAGAAAACAAACGTGTTTTCATTTCCCTACTTTCTTTTGAGATTTTTTGATAATTTTTGAGATGTATTATACTAGGCTTTTCTTTTTACGTATTTTTGCTGTGTATACTGTGTTTTTCAGTGTGGTCCAGGTGTTATCGATATATTCGTCTTTTCAAAAAGGAAATGTTTTAATACAGGTTTAATGTAATGGGTGATTGTAATTATATATCACTTACGATCCAGTTGGATACTCACAACAACAACAACAAAAAAGACGAGATGCTAATTTATTTAATATAACGTTTCCAGGAAATGAATAAAATAATTTTAAGCTTTGTTATGAACGTCTTACTGACAATGGAACACAGACAAGTGTTCCTCAACGATTTAAATGAAACTTGGTAGGTTTATAGACTGATATAGTGTAAGAACAACGGTAACCTTTTAGCTGCCCAATCGCCCGTTTTCGCGGAGTGGAGCACTCTAAGAATAAATAAAACACATAATTTGCATTCACTTTCAAAAACTTTTCATTGGTAATTGAAGTATCAGTTATGACATTTATATGCGAAAAATAATATCTGCTAAATGGCCTCGACTTGCAGCTCCACAGACGTCCACTCTTTTGTTAAAATTTTCAATGACATTTTGACATAATTGGGACTCTATCTCACCAATGACACGAATAGTTTCATCTTTCGAAGCAGGAGTTGATTGTGGATTGTTTTTATAAACCTGACTTTTCACATAACCCCAAAGAAAATAGTCTAACGGTGTCAAATCACATGATCTTGACGGCCAATTAACATCACCGTTTCTTGAGATTACACGTCCAGGAAATTTTTCTCTCAATAAATCAATTGATTCGTGTGCAAAGTGGGGTGTAGCGCCATCCTGTTGAAACCACATATCCTCTAGATCTATATCATCCAACGATATCGATCACCATTGACAGTTACAGCTTCACCAGCAACATTTTCAAAGAAATAAGGTCCGATTACACCACCTGACCATAATGCACACCAAACAGTAATTCGTTTAGAATGCATGGGTTTCTCATGAATAATTCGTAGATTTTCCTCACCCCTAATACTGCAATTTTGTTTATTAACATAGCCACCAAGTTCAAAATGTGCCTCATGGGAAAACATTATTTTTGGAGAAAAATCAGCTGGTTGTTCATTGAACTGTGTTACTTGAACCTTATATGCCTTCAGAGCTAAATCCTTGTGTAAAATACGCCATGTTGTTGATCCACTAAGTCCAGAACTAAACCAATTTTCTTGTGACCAACCACTATGACTGTATTTTTCACTTTTTTGATCTTCCACGGAACCAGTCTCTTTAAATTTTTTAATAATTCGACCAACAGTGCTTTCAGATATACGATTATGTAAACCATAAAATTCACGTAATTTTCTAAAAACTCTTTTCACAGAACGCTGATTTTCATAAAATAATTCAACAATTTGAACGCGTTGTTGTGCCGTATACGAAGTTACTTTAATAAATGTCAAACGTTACACTTTTTAAATGGCCACATACCCAGATAAATTCAGTGTGCCGTCTATATTTTATTTATTCTAAAAAAAACCGCGCAATTTGAAACACCCTTTACTTATTGTCACTTATGTGTTATCTAATCAGAATGTACTTGTTTTTCTTCCGGTAAATTGAGTAATTTGCAAAAACAATTAATATTTTTTCTAAGTTTTCTTCGATATGCTGGCGCGCACCATTTTGTATTCGCATGCCCTCCCCCCTAAGAAGGCGTGCCCCACTGACTGAGAATCACTGATATACGGTTTTTTCCCTTTTCTTAGTCCATTGTTTTGGTTGTTGGTATATTGGTGTACCTAACTTTCATTGTGGTTGACTAAATTTGGATACACCAATATAATATTCGGTATCAAAAGTCTTTCGAATCATGTGTTGGTTTCGTGAGAGTTTAAAGGCTGAAATGCATTTAGCCCATACTTAATAAATGCCCAGATCTTTAATTAAATAGCAACGATTAACTACTTCTATATCCACTTTGTACTTTATATTCAATTGTCGTATATTTTGGTAAATATATTACTTTGCATTTATTGTTATTAGCAAATTACTTATTACTTGCACGCCAATTATTCAAGATCTCTTTCTGGTACGAAATAGTCTTTGATAATGTTAATTTGACGAAAGATATTCATGCAATCTTGATAAATTAGGTTTTCATTAAAGATAACCATCGTTATAACATTAATAAACATTATGAATAAATATAGTGGGGCTTAGGTTAGATTCCTGTGGAATGACGAAAGCCAGAAAAAATGTCGATGTCTTGTTTCCTTCCAAGTAATATTTATTTAATACTTGTCCTATGCTTTTTCGATCCTTGCCTTCTTTTTACTTCCAAAAGCAGTCTCCTATATAACCTTAACCTAACATTCCTCGACCATCCTCATCTCGTATCAAAACCACTTTAATTTTTGGATTACATTTTTCTAGGACCCGTTTTTGCTTTGAGTCTTCTAACTCCTTCATTCCTTACCTTTCTTAGTTTGATAATAAACACTTTCCTCAATATTTCTGTAAATATATTCTTTTATTTTACGTTGATATAATAGTCGAACTTGCCTTCGAGAATCTCTATACCATCTAGAATTCTAAAGATTATATACAATTCAGTTTTGGGATTTTATTCATTTCCAAAATGATTTAAAACTTGCCTTCGAGAATCTCTATACTATCTAGAATTCTAAAGATTATACACAATTCAGTTTTATGATTTTATTCATTTCCAAAAGAATTTAAAACTTGCCTTCGAGAATCTTTATACCATCTAGAATTCCAAAGATTATATACAATTCAGTTTTATGATTTTATTCATTTCCAAAATGATTTAAATCTTGCCTTCGAGAATCTCTATACTATCTAGAAGTCTAAAGATTATATACAATTCAGTTTTGGGATTTTATTCATTTCCAAAATTATTTAAAACTTGCCTTCGAGAATCTCCATACTATCTAGAAGTCTAAAGATTATATACAATTCAGTTTTGGGATTTTATTCATTTCCAAAATGATTTAAAACTTGCCTTCGAGAATCTCTATACCATCTAGAATTCTAAAGATTATATACAATTCAGTTTTGGGATTTTATTCATTTCCAAAATGATTTAAAACTTGCCTTCGAGAATCTCTATAGCATCTAGAATTCTAAAGATTATATACAATTCAGTTTTGGGATTTTATTCATTTCCAAAATGATTTAAAACTTGCCTTCGAGAATCTCTATACTATGTAGAAGTCTAAAGATTATATACGATTCAGTTTTGGGATTTTATTCATTTCCAAAATGATTTAAATCTTGCCTTCGAAAATCTCTATACCATCTAGAATTCTAAAGATTATATACAATTCAGTTTTGGGATTTTATTCATTTCCAAAATGATTTAAAACTTGCCTTCGAGAATCTCTATACTATCTAGAATTCTAAAGATTATATACAATTCAGTTTTGGGATTTTATTCATTTCCAAAATGATTTAAAACTTGCCTTCGAGAATCTCTATACCATCTAGAATTCTAAAGATTATATACAATTCAGTTTTGGGATTTTATTCATTTCCAAAATGATTTAAAACTTGCCTTCGAGAATCTCTATACCATCTAGAATTCTAAAGATTATATACAATTCAGTTTTGGGATTTTATTCATTTCCAAAATGATTTAAAACTTGCCTTCGAGAATCTCTATACTATCTAGAATTCTAAAGATTATATACAATTCAGTTTTGGGATTTTATTCGTTTCCAAAATGATTTAAAACTTGCCTTCGAGAATCTCTATACCATCTAGAATTCTAAAGATTATACACAATTCAGTTTTGGGATTTTATTCATTTCCAAAATGATTTAAAACTTGCTTTCGAGAATCTCTATACCATCTAGAATTCTAAAGATTATATACAATTCAGTTTTGGGATTTTATTCATTTCCAAAATGATTTAAAACTTGCCTTCGAGAATCTCTATATTATCTAGAATTCTAAAGATTATATACAATTCAGTTTTGGGATTTTATTCATTTCCAAAATGATTTAAAACTTGCCTTTGAGAATCTCTATACCATCTAGAATTCTAAAGATTATACACAATTCAGTTTCGGGATTTTATTAATTTCCAAAATGATTTAAAACTTGCCTTCGAGAATCTCTATACCACTAGAATTCTAAAGATTATACACAATTCAGTTTTGGTATTTTATTCATTTCCAAAATGATTTAAAACTTGCCTTTGAGAATCTCTATACCATCTAGAATTCTAAAGATTATACACAATTCAGTTTTGGGATTTTATTCATTTCCAAAATGATTTAAAACTTGCCTTTGAGAATCTCTATACCATCTAGAATTCTAAAGATTATACACAATTCAGTTTTGGGATTTTATTCATTTCCAAAATGATTTAAAACTTGCCTTTGAGAATCTCTATACCACTAGAATTCTAAAGATTATACACAATTCAGTTTTGGGATTTTATTCATTTCCAAAATGATTTAAAACTTGCCTTTGAGAATCTCTATACCATCTAGAATTCTAAAGATTATACACAATTCAGTTTTGGGATTTTATTCATATCCACAATGATTTAAACATTCATTTTATATTAGCATCTGATCTATTTTCCATAATCAATTAATTAAAAAACACAAATATGTCACATAAGCAATACGTCGATGATACCTCGGCCAAAACATGTATAAGTATATATTATATATATAGAATAGATTATGTATCTACTACCTAGCAATTTTGATAGTTACTTTATTTTACTTTCTTTTGTTTCTTTCGAAACACTGTACACTCAGTCTATATGTATACTTTTGGACATTTAGTGATTGATATTAGAAAGTTTGGACAGTTGAGAGTATGATTTTTGTGAGATGAATTTAATGAGATTTGACCGGATGGTACTTTTGATCTTTTTCAGAACTAAATCCAATCAACGATGGATGAAACTGCGTACTACAGTGCAGATATCTTCTGCTATGCAAAAAGTAAGTACATAATAGCATTAGTGTATCTTGTCTATTTGAAAAATATAGATCTTTGACAAGTTAATTGTTATTTTAATCACTTTCCACATTGATTTTCGTATTCGGTATACGTATTTCGACAACTAAGCTGTCATCATCAGCAGATAATTAGCCAACGTACCTGGAAACCACGGCAAAATCCGCATGAAAGAAATTCCGTACACAATCTAGACCGACGAAAGCCAAAACGCACACTGTGATTGATGACAAATTAGTTGTCGAAGTACGTATACAGAATATTAAAATTAATGTGGAAAGGAGTTACATATCAATCTTAAGTGATTAAGTTAATCAATCACAACCTCAGTCAAATTTACCTTCAAGTTAATTATTAATTTTAATTGTACGCGATTCTATTTTTAATATACGAACTTGTCATGAAGAATTCTAATTTTAACGGCTTTTTTCATTGTATATAAAATGCAGAAATTTTTTAAAAAATTTCTGTTCACGCGAGATCGAACCCGCGATTTCATTCTCACCGGGAATATGGCATTACCCTTGGTCGTTTTATACTAAAAATTTTGTTCTTGGATGATAATAAAGCGTCTAGTTCATATTAATTGCGTTCTGGCGGCTTCGCCCTCTTTTTCAAGTTAATCTAAAAAGGAACCCCTTTCCACAATAATGTTCGTATTCCGTATACATTTTTCGACAACTAAGTTATCATCATCAGTAGATAATGAATTTATAGCCCAGTAAATCTTTTAAATCTCTCGTAAGAAACGCGAAAGACAAAGTAGAGTTAAAACAGAAATCTGGGATTTACGAATTAAAATGTTTAGATTGCAATAAACAATACAGCGGTCAGACAAAACGTTCAATGGGAACCCGGTATAAAGAACATATGGCCTGAGAAATCCAGTTACGTGCTAGAAAATAGTGATAATGTAACAGCAAATCGTCAATAAGGTCAAAAATATAAGTAACAATCGTGAATTAGATAGCTGTGACAGCATATACATTTCGAAAAACAAAAACCATGTGTTAAACACCAATAAGGGTTAAATAACATATTTTTGCCTCTTTGAATTCTTGAAAAAGTAATATACGACCGTCGAAAACGTTGGCATATGTAACCGGGGATATACTTTAAGATAAATTTTTAGTTTTTAATACTGGAATATCTTTTAAATTATATAAAACGAAGGTACGGTGTGTATTTGGCGTTTGATGGTTAATACCTAGTATAGATTTTTTTCTGTGCCGCTTTTATTGCAGATCCAGGTGCGACACTTTGCAATTATCTGCTGATAATGACAACTTAGTTGTCGAAATACAGAATACGAACATTATTGTAGAAAGGGATTTTATTTATCTTTTTTTATTAATTCAGTTAATCACAGTCACCAATAAAATTTACCTTTTTCAAGTTATTTATGTAATTGTTTTTCTTTTTCTTCTTTAACCTACAATAGTATCATTAATGATGTAAAACCCAACACGGTGACATCAAACTCACAACTATAATAAAACGACGAACATATTAGAAAACAAAAGGATATGTTAGCACAGCCAGGGTGCAAAAATAGGCAAAAAGACTACGTCACATGTAAAAATTGCTCACACTTGTCTCTAAGAGAACGACCACATTGCACACTGTCGCTGCACCATCATTCACAAATATCATCAGTTTGTCAGTTGAAAGTTGAATTTTTTTTATTCATTATCTTCATAATTGTTTCGCTGGTGCACTTTCCAATCTTTTGCTAGCTAATACAATGGGAAATGTCGCTTTAACACTAACTAGAACACGAGCTATAATATTCGAAATAGAATTGTTTATTCGATCTGTCGATTCGTCGACATTTAACCACAGATGTTTACCTTTTACTACAGCTTTGATCATGTTTTCGATGTCGTTACGCACAGTTGTATAGCTGTGTAACGCTCTCCGGGATGGTAGCTTCCAGTTGAGATTGTGTTTATACCAGAAGTCATGAAACGGTCGCTTATCGAATAGATGAAACCTCAAATCACAGGCGATTATTACGAACAGTAAATCAAATATAAACTGCGTTTTTGGTGGCACATAATTTTTCTTATTTTGGTGTTGTACACTCTTTATATGATTTTTACAATTGCGTTTGTCTCAGCACAATCAAAAGTTTATGGCAAACTTTACAGTATATCTTAGTTTTATAATAATATAAATCGGAAAATTCATGAATAAACTTTCGCATTACGTCAACAAGTGGTCTCGTTTTTCCCTTACGATATCGGGTGTTTTTCTAAGAGCATGAGAACTTAAAATGATAATACAAGACAGAAATATTGTCGGAATGAAATTTTTTTTTATTATAATCTGGTAGATAATTTCATGGCATTTATTTTTTAAATATGATTTCCAGCATACGTCCGCCGTGGCTACGAGTTACATGATCCATTCGATCAGTCTAATTTTTGACTACTTTTTCCAATAAATCTGGCCGTATGGCTTGAATGGTGGTTTGGTGGTTTGAATATTGGCTTTCAATGCTTCAAGAGTTGCTGGTTTGTCGGCATAAACCAATGACTTAACATAGCCCCATGAAAAGTAATCCAGAAGCGTTGAATCGCACGAACGAGGTGGTCAGTGAACAGGAACACTTCTGGAAATAAAGTCATCACCAAATTGATTTTGCAATAAATCGATTGTTAAGCGCGCTGTATGGCAAGTTGCACCGTCTTGTTGAAACCAAATGTCATAGATGTTTAGGTGATTAATTTGTGGAAACAAAAATTCAGTCAGCATGGCTCAATAGCGCTCGCCCTTCGCCGTAACGGCAGCTCCTTTCTCATTTCGAAAGAAATAAGGACCGATGATGCCGCCAGCGTGTAAACCGCACCAAACAGTTAATTTTAATGGATGTAATGGTATTTCGTTAACGGCTTGAGGATTGTCTTCGCTTCAAGCATGGCAACTTTGCTTATTGACGTAGCCATTTAACCAGAAATGAGCTTCATCACTAAACACAATTCTTTGAAGAAAATGTTCCTCTTCGGCCAGTTTCAAATGAGCCCAATCAGCAAAAATGCGACGCAAACGATGGCCGTTTGACTTCAATTCTTGCACGAGTTGTATTTTATAGGCACGTAAGCCAAGATCCTGACGTAAAATTTTCCACGTAGTCGAAGGACAAAGGCCAACAAGTTGAGAGCGATGACGAATCGACATTTCGGCATCTTCTTTAATATTTCAAAGTGCTCTTTGAACTTCGCGAACAGATGTATTTTTTTCAAAGTAAATTTCCAAAATTTGGAAGCGTTGTTCTGGCGTTAAACGATCCATGATGACTTGCCAAACCTTACTGAACAGAAATGTCAACACAGTTTGACATTATCAGCTGTCAGACCATAGTTATCGATATCGATAGTTCTCATGCAGCTTAAAAAACACCCATTATAAAGATCCGCTTGGTACTAAATTATAATTATACACTTCCTTTATTTTATTACATTACACTAGTGACAGCGCATGTTCAGAACGATCCTGGCCCACGGAAAGACCTCCTAACTCTGGATATAACAGATAAAACAGTCAACATTCTCACCAGCTTCGTAAACAGTAATCAAAATTAAGTAAATAATTTAAATTTTTATTACATTACACTAGTGAAAGCGCTATGTACTCAGTATGAACCTGGCCCATGAGAAGAAATCCCAACTCTGGATATAACAGATAAAACAGTCAACATTCTCGCCAACTTCATAAACACTAATAAAATGAAATAAATAATCTAAAAAACCCCACCGATAAATGTAGATAAACATTTAGACTTTTATGAAGCGTTTTTACTGTGCATATCTACAAAATAGATAAGATCAGTTAAATATTTGCAGCACTAGATATGTTTTTTTATGCAACCGTATTAGTCGTAAAGCGTAAATGTTCTTATCTCTAGCAGAGAACGACCGTTCGACATCTAATGATGAATTGCATAATTATTAAATATGCAAGTATTTCATCATTACAGAATTATTAATTACATAATAATAATAATAATAATGTATATATTTGCCCAACAGATCTTTACAATCCTATTACAGGACAACTTTTGTGTCTAATTACTTCTGCGTTGACTTACAGTGAACACTAAATTTTCTAAATACTTTAAATACTATTTAATATTAAATACTTATTTGTAAGACCCACCACCATAAAAAGTATAAACACACCTATACACTATAAACACTGACGCAAAATCGTTGGTAAAGGACTATAGTTTATATCCACGGCTGTTAAATTATTAAAGTTATTACATATTCGGTAGACCGGGCGATCCAATCATTACATTTGTCCTTGGAATGCGCAGACGAAAGATGTTCGTTATTCTAGTCGCTTGCCTGGGAACCAAAAAGTGTATCTTTGCTAGAATTTCATTTGCATCTATTCCATTATGCAGAAGATGGTAAAGAAATTTTATATCATTGCGGTGTCTACGGAACTCTAATGATTCTATGTTAAATGTAGTTAGTAGATTAATATGGCTGTAGCCCCGAGGAAGATAGTTCCCAAACTGGCGAAAGTAGAGGTACTTTAGAAAGCGCCTTTGCACTAATTCCAGTACATGGATATGTGTTTTATAAAGAGGTGACCACACCAATGATGCATATTCGAGTTTCGACCTAACAAAGGCAAAATAAAGTGGTATTATGCTGTCGATTGACAAGAAGGACTTGGTGGTTCTAATTATGAAACCCCGTTTTTAATGCAGCATTGGATATATTATTTATATGGTTATTGAATAATAATTTGGAGTCAAATGTAATACCCAAATCCCTAACAACTTGACATTTTTCTAGGCAAGCATTGTTCAAAGTGTAATTGAATTCAATAGAGGAACTTCTACGAGTGAATGAGACATATCTACACTTAGAAATATTCAAGTGAAGCCCATTATCGGTGCACCATGTCTGGATTACATCCAACTGTTCCTGAAGCTGAGCGCAGTCATCGATATTATTTACTGCGTGATATATTTTCAGATCATCTGCGAATAATAATTTCTCACAGTCTAGAACTTCAGCAAGGTCGTTTATAAAAATAGAAAATAAAAGAGGTCCGAAATTTGACCCTTGCGGAACTCCAGATGTTGAATGAAAAGGCTGTGATTTATGACCTTTGTAGTAGACATAGTTAGGTCTATGACATAAGTAGGACCGAAATAGGAGTGTAAGTGACGGCGAGAAACCCACTTTAGCCAGCTTGTGTAATAATATTGAGTGATCTATCTGATCAAACGCTTTAGAGAAATCGGTAAAAATAGCGTCTACTTGAATGTTCCTATCCATGTTATCAGACAGAAACTGCGTAAATATTGTTAAATTAGTGACCGTTGAACGCTTACCAAAAAAACCATGCTGGCATGTGGATAGCAGAGATTTGATTTGCGGAGAGATGTTATGAAAGAGGCAAGCCTCTAATACATTTATTCTCCCAAGTTTTAAACAATATTTAGTTAACAAAATTCTACATTTACTCAAAGAAAAGATTAAATAATATTATTGTTATTCAAAGGCTCATATCCTAGCTAGACAAAAACTTTATTATTATTTTCAGTTTGAAATTTTCATAATAACACTTTCTTTATTTAATTTCTTATTTGATAAAGTTGCTTAAATATTACTTACGAGGGAGCGTTTTTATATTCGCGGAATGAGCGGGTTGTAGAGGGGTGAGTAGGCGCATTGGGGGCGTGGCCTGTGCAGCGACTCATGATTAGTATAAATACGAAGTTTCATTGTTATTAGACAGTTAGTCTTTGAGCTATCGTCAACCAAGTAACATAATCAGGAGTGAAAAGTGAAATATGGAAAAAATCGAATATCGTGCCGTTATAAAGTTCCTTACCGGGCAAGGAAAATCAGTCGCGACCATAATGAATGAGATGTCATTGGTTTACGGCAACTCTTGTCCAGGAAAAACCATGGTGTACAAGTGGCATAGTTTATTTAAACAAGGAAGGGAATCCCTTGAAGACCACCCGAGGCCGGGCAGGAGCATTGAGGTGACCACGCCAGCACTTATCCAAAAAGTTGAACAAATTGTACTCGAAGATGCTCGATTAAAGAAGAAACAACTCGCAGAAATGGTTGGAGTATCCGATACAACAATTTTTAAAATCCTACACGATCATCTCGGCATGTCTAAGGTCAGCGCAAGATGGGTGCCGAGAATGCTCACGCCGCCGCAAAAACAACAGCGCGTAGAGTGTTCGCGTGCATTTCTGGACCACTGTAATGAAGACAAGGATGGTGTATTGAGTGGAATTGTTACTGGAGACGAAACTTGGGTTCATCATTATGAACCTGAGTCCAAACAAGACTCCATGCAGTGGCATAAAAAGGGCACAGCACCCCCCAAGAAATTTAAAGTGTCACAATCAGCTGAGAAACTCTATAACCGGAGAATATTACGCTTCAATATTAGATCGACTAAAAGAAGCCATTAAAGAGAAAAGACGGGGAAAATTGACAAAAGGTGTTCTGCTTTTGCACGACAACGCGCCCGTCCACAAGAGCCGCGTTGCGTTAGCTGCCCTGCATAAGGTGGGCTTCGAAATTGTGAATCACTCATCCTACAGCCCAGACCTGGCCCCGAGTGATTATTACCTGTTTCCGAAAATGAAAAAAGAGCTGCGGGGTAAAAAATTTACTGCCGATGATGAAGTCAAGGAGGCAGTTTCGGCGTATTTTGCAGATAAAGAGAAATCATTTTTTTATGAGGGTATAAATAAATTAATTGAAAGATGTGAAAAATGTATCCGTCTTGCAGGTGAATATATTGAAAAAGAAAAATAATTTGGTTTTTTTATTTCCACCCCTTGTCACCCATTCCGCAAATATAAAAACGCTACCTCGTATGTTAAATAAAAAGTCATATCCTAGCTAGACAAAAACTTTATTATTATTTTCAGTTTGAAGTTTTCATAAGGCACTTTCTTTATTTAATTTCTTATTTGATAAAGTTGCTTAAATATTACCTAGTTCTATTTAAATGATATTTTTACATCGCAATATAGAAAACAAGCCTCTTTCGTAACTGTTTTTCTATTTTATTCTGTTTATTCGCGATAAGTTTGATTATTGTTTGTTCTTCCAAATGATCTCAAAATAATAATTTGATAAAATAACCGTTATGTATATTCTAGCAAACATCGTGGCCCACTTCCATTTACTTCAATTTTCGAAATTATTGAAAAATAAATATATCGAATTATGAATTTCGAACAAATCGAAGTAATTTGTGTCGATCATCTAGCTTGCACAGGCTGCACGTAATCTTTTCTTACGTAATTCTTTTCTTCAAGCTATTACAGAAACATTGTTCTTTTTCGTCAAATCGAAATTGTTTAGAAAACAATTAATTGCCTCGCACATTGCAAACTTCTAAAGTGTACAGAAAATATACATTTTGCTTAACACTTCGCCTAAATGAAAGGATGGAGGGACAACACCGACGTCTTTCTTCCCAAAGGAGATAATCTCTTGTCGGAGTGGAATTTTGAGTTGAATTTAGCCGAAGCCGAAGTGCAAGAAACGCTCGTCGATAAAGATCTTTATTCACGACCGTCGGGTGTATTAACGGGAAACGCTGAAGAAGTTTTTCTTGGGTAATCAATAACAGCAAACATTCTCGAGTCGCTAAAGTCCAATGTAAATGAAAATTTAATTCGTTTCTGCATACATTTTCTATACATGAGCTTTACGCTAATCTTGAGTATGAAGTTATTATTGTTTGTTATCCTTTTTCATAAATACTTAGCTGTGAACAATGCAGTTAAGACAAGTTTTACATTTGTTGTTTAGTCATTGAACGATTTTTCAATTTTGAAATAAAAGACGAAGGACGTTCTTGATATGAAATGTAAGGGATGTTTCAAATTTCGCGGTTTTTTTAACGAATAAATAAAACACATACTTTGCATTCACTTTCAAAAACTTTCTATTGGTAATTGAAGTATCAGTTATGACATTTATATGCGAAAAATAATATCTGCCAAATGGCCTCCGCTTGCAACTCCACAGACGTCCACTTTTTTGTTAAAATTTTCAATGACATTTTGACATAATTGAGGCTCTATCTCACCAATGACACGAATAATTTCATCTTTCAAAGCAGAAATTGATTGTGCATTGTTTTAATAAACCTGACTTTTCACATAACTCCAAAGAAAATAGTCTAACGGTGTCAAATCACACTTGGTGGCCAATTAACATCACCGTTTCTTGAGATTACACGTCCAGGAAATTTTTCTCTCAATAAATCAATTGTGTAGCGCCACCCTGTTGAAACCACATATCCTCTAGATCAATATTCATTAATTCAGGCCACAAAAATTCGGTTATCGTCCCACGATATCGATCACCATTGACAGTTACAGCTTCTCCAGTAGCATTTTTAAAGAAGTAAGGTCCAATTACACCACCTGATCATAATGTACACCAAACAGTAACTCGTTTAGGATGCATAGGTTTCTCATGAATAATTCGTGGATTTTCCTCACCCCAGATATTCCAATTTTGTTTATTAACATAGCCACCAAGTTCAAAATGTGCCTCATCGGAAAACACTATTTTTTGAGAAAAATCAGCTAGTTGTTCATTGAGGAAATTGACAAATGAACGACGTTATAAATGATCTAATGGCTTCAGTTCCTGTGTTATTTGAACTTTATATGCCTTCAGCTAAATCCTTGTGTAAAATACGCCATGTTGTGATGTAATCCATGAACTAAATTCCTTTTGAATCCCAAAAAACGGATGCTAACACGTTCTTGGCCGATTTCTGGACCCTAACCCGCTTCGGAGTCGAAGTACCAGGTTCACACCAATCCTTAGCTTCTTGTTTGATTGAGGATCATGGTGGTAGACCCAAGTCTTATCCACTGTGATGAAACGACACACGAAATCGTTTTCATTCTTTCTAAAACGATTCAAATGTTACTGAGAAAGTCGCATTCGAAAGTGTTTTCGTTCCATTCTTAAAGAATGCGGCACCGATTTTGCACACAGCTTTCTGAAACCCAAAAGCTTCAGGCAAAATATTACCCACACTGCCTAATGAGGTGTCTAAAGCTTTTACTAAATTTCATTCGGTTAATCGACGATCTTCGAAAACCATATCCTGTATTTTTGCTACGATTGCTGGTGATGATGCACTTTTTGGACGTCCTTCACGTGAATCGTCTTCAAGACTTGCACGACTACATTTGAATTTAGTAACCCATCATTCTACTGTTCTAATTGAAGGTAAAAAATCCTTATACACTTTTAACAATCGTTCATGAATTTGTTTTTATGCTTCAGCTTTTAAAGATTTCATCACTGCACGATATTTAATTTTTCCCATTGTAAAAAAATATTGTGACACGTCAACTTTGAACACCTGTAGATGTACGAGTGAGAAGATAGAAAATGAGAAAACGTCACACGTGTTCATAGAAAAGAAGTGAAATTTTTAGAAAAATAAAACGGCGACCCTAATAGCGCCATCTCTTATCGAACGACAAAACTTATTGGACAATTTGGTATCTATTGACGAAACTAATATTCAACATTACGATTAATGGGCAGAATATATCATGAAAACGTGTAATGTAATATATTGAAAGACATATTATCCATATAAATGAAAATAGGATTGAAATTAAACCCAACGACGTGTTCTACTGGCAGAGAATAGATTTATCATGCATATTCATGTATATACGTATACACTTCAATAATTTCAAATAGGAATTTATTTCGTTCGGCTACATCAATTTAGTATCTAACGGGAATATCTAATGTACTCCATCTGTGAAAGCGAAAGTACCTTTTTGTTACATTTGTTTAACACTTCCGCGTTTTTATTTTAAATCGAACATACTTTATCATGAATAAACAATTCTATACTATGTAAAACTCCTTACTATGTAAAACTAAAGAATAGTATGTATACGAGGGTAGTTTGACAAGTAGTGAGAATGGAAAAGAAAAACGAATTTTTTAAATACAAAATAATTTTTATTTTTCAATATATTCTCATAAAAGAGCAATACATTTATTCCAACGGTGCTCCAATGCCCTTATGCCATCTCTAAAATGCGATTCCGGAAGGCTTGCAAAATACTTATTTACGAAGACGATAAGCTCGTCGTTAGACGAAAATTTCTTTCCACCTAGTGCCGTTTTCAATTTTGGAAAAAGGTGGAAGTCGGAAGGGGCTAGATCCGGCGAATAAGGCGCATGCGGTACTAATTGGATGTGCAACACGTGGATTTTGGACATCGCAACTGTGCTGGTATGCGAGAGAGCGTTGTCTTGGTGAAACAGAATCTTTTTCTCTGCCATTCCTGGCCATTTAGCATGAATCTCAACATTTAATTTTTGTAGAAGTTCTGCATAATATTGTCCGTTTATTGTGGCACCTTTCTGAAGGTAATCAATGAGCAAGATGCCCTTTGAATCCCAAAAAATTGATGCCATCACCTTGTTTGCCGATAAAGTGGTTTTCGCTTTCTTTGGAGGTACAGAACCACGTTCTAACCATTGTGTCGACTGTTGTTTAGTTTCGCTTGAACTGTAGTGTATCCAAGTTTCATCGCAAGTAACAAATCGCCTACAAAAATCAACCGGATTCCGCTTATAAAGGTCCAAACACTCATTGGAAATGCGCAAACGAGTGAACTTTTGATCAGTCGTAAGCAATCGCGGCACCCATCTTGCCAAAAGCTTGGAAATGTCCAATTCTTTCGTTAAAATGTGGTGTACGTGTTCTGTTGAAATGTTTACCATCTCTGCTATCTTTCTCACTTTGAGTCGTCGATCTTGCCTAATAATATTATGGATTTTTATAATCATTTCCTTAGAAGTTACGATTTCGGGTGCTCCAGAGCGCGCTTCATCAACACAGCTTGTTCTACCACGTTTAAATGCATTTACCCATCTACTTATTGTGGCGGATGATGGAACAGATCCACCTAATGTTTCCCGTAACTCATCTTTTATTTCGGTAGCTTTCATACCCTTGATTACGAAGTATTTAATCACCGCACGATACTCTGCTTTTTCCATTTTAACAAAACGACGTGTTGCTTCTTTTTCAATCAGCTGTCAAACATAAACTAATTAACCGATTTATCTAAATATCAGAATGTAAACATATAAATAAACAACCTAAATTACAGTGCATTTGTTTTACTAATTAGAACGCCACATATGTATCATTCTCACTACTTGTCAAACTATCCTCGTAGTAAGAGATAAAAATCTATTTCCTGCAAAAACTAAGGTCAACAAAATATTCAATAATACGAGGCGCGGCAATTAAATAGCGAGACCTGACGTGAGAAATGTTATTTATTGCAAATAAACTTATATTCAACTTTTATTCCCTTCAATATACTCTCCTCCCCTATCAATACATCGCTGTATACGTGTCTTCCATTGTTCAAAACAATGCTGTAGTTCACCAGTTGTCAGTCTCTTCAATAACTCTGCCGTTTCTGGTGTTACATGTTCGACAGACTGAAAACGTATTCCCTTGAATGCACTTTTCACTTCTGTGTATAGGTAGAAGTCATATGATGCGAGATCTGACGAATACGGGGATGATCAGGTACAGTTATGCGCTTGTCTGCTGATAACTGCTTCATAGGTAGAACATTGTAAGCACAAACTTTTGTCATGTTTAATTCATCATGAAAAATGTGTCTTTCTGTTTCTTTGTTAATGTTTACCATATCGGCCATTATCCGAATACTCAGACGTCGGTCTTTCCGCACACTTTCATTAATATTCTGAACGTTCTCTTCTTCTTCCCGACCTTCAGAAAACCGTTTGTAGCATTCAAAAGCTCGCGCACGTGACATAACATTGTCACCAAACACCTCCTTTAACAATTGTAAACATTCTGTTGGCGATTTTTTAATTTGACAAGGAATTTCTGGTTAATTCGCTGCTCAATTTTTATATCAACTATTACCACGGCACTACTGAGTAACAGTGTCCTCTACAATTAAAGCTGAAAAGTAAATTAAAGCAGACAAAGATTCGACACTACGGGTTGTTGCTTAGAAGATATCAGGGTCAATGACATTCCAATTACAGCCTCCGATGCGGCAGCGCAATGGAAGGAGCGCAGATTCGTTATTTAATGGCCATATCGCGTATAGAGGGGTGACAGATTTTTAATGCGCTGCACAATTTTCGGAACAATTCTCTTTCGCAAATGCATGAAGGTACATTAATACAATAATAAGTGCTGCGTATTTAAAAAGACATGAAGCTTTGCGTTCATCCAAAAAGGCCAACAATGTTTGTATCAGTCACAGCGAGGTACCTGCATAAGTCAGAGAGATTCGTGCGATTGTGGATAGATCGCTAAGAAGCGACAATCTTCCAAATCACGGCAAAGTACGACCGTCAACGAAGAAACAAGGTCAAGTCATACTG
The DNA here is from genome assembly GCA_031893035.1 of Dermolepida albohirtum. Lineage (NCBI taxonomy): Eukaryota > Metazoa > Arthropoda > Insecta > Coleoptera > Scarabaeidae > Dermolepida > Dermolepida albohirtum. Next base: position 129,271 of record JAVIWB010001504.1, on the reverse strand, counting down.
AATTTATTTACAAGATAAATACAATACACATTACGTCAGATCCAACGCGACTTGGCAAAGAAACAAATTAATATTAATTTAATGACTAATTAGAAGTTGTTTACATGATAGTGGAGTTGCTTACAGTAGCACAATAATGCAACCATTTTTATCGAATCGCCACAGCATCTGATCAAAAAATAACATTGATAGAGATTGGTCTGACGTAATATTCACAAACGAAGCATCTTTTTGCCCATTGGTCATTGAGAAAAAGAGCCTAACCTGTACATGATTGATTCAGTGAAAATTTACCAGGGTAGTCCCATAAGTAACCGACCTGACCCAGAGCTTGCTTGAAAAATATCACTGTATTAGAAAGTATACAATCTATAAAGCATGTGTTTGAAGACGCCGCGTTGTTTAGTATTTGTTTGGCAGCCACCAATTGTGAACGTATTCTGTGAATTTGTAAAAATGGAGAAAATTGATCATCGTTACGTGATACAATACTTTCATTTGAAAGGCCATAGCCCAACCGATATAAAAGCTGAACTGGATTCTACTCTGGGTGAGTCTGCTTCTTCGTTTACAACAGTGAAATATTGGGTAGCAGAGTTTAAACGAGGCCGTACGAGCTACCAAGACGAGCATCGCAGTGGTCGATCAAATGAGGTGACGACTTCAGAAATGGTGAAAAAAATCCACAAAGCGGTAGTGGATGATCGTGGACTGAAAATGCGCGAGCAAAGATAGTAGGCATTTCAAAAAGTGAGGTACATCGCATATTATCTAAAAATTTGGACATGAGAAAGCTGTGTGCAAGATGAGTGCAGCGTTTGCTCACACTCGAATAAAAACAATGTCGTGAAGGTGTTTCAATTGAATGTTTAGAGAAATTTCACAGTAACAAAGTAGAATTTTTGCGCCGTTTCATAACCATGGATGAAACATGGGTCCATCACTTCACACCCGAGACAAAAGAACAATCAAACCAATGGACTACTGAAAAGGGAGAACCGGCTCCAAAGAAGGTGAAGACCGTTCCATCTGCAAGCAAGGTCATGGCATCGGTTTTTTGGGATACGCGTGGAATAATTTTCATTGACTATCTTGAAAAAGGAAATAACTATCAACGACGAGTATTATGCGAACTTATTACAACGTTTGAGCGAAGAAATCAAGCAAAAACGGCCGCAACATTTCAAAATATAATCTATTTTGCGCTTTACGATAGGAACATTTAAACAATGAATTTCATGGGAGATGTATGAAGCCAGGGGTCCCTTTGCGTGGTCTTCAAAGCCTCCGAATTTAAATTCGTTGGACTTCAGTATCTGGGATTATGGGTTTTTTGAGATCCGCGTGAAATAATTTTCATTGACTATCTTGGAAAAGGAAAAAGTATCAACGGCGAGTATTATGCGAACTTATTGTAAAGTTAGAGCGAAGAAATCAAAGCAAAAACGACTGCATTTGGTTAAGACGAAAGTGTTGTTTCATCAAGACAATGCACCAGCTCACAAATCAGTTATTGCAATGGCCAAAATTAATGAATTAAAGTTTGAATTGCTACCTCATGCACGCCATTCACCAGTTTTAGCCCCCTGGGATTATTTTCTGTTCCCAAACTTGAAAAAATGGCTCAGTGGTCAAAGATTTTCCGACGATGAAGAAGGAGCAAGGCAGTTCTTATTATAAAAAGGAAACTTATTGAACATCGTTGAGAAAAGTGTATAGAGCTGAAAGGAGATTATGTTGAAAAATAAATATATTTCTTTCCAAAATTTTTGTGTTTTCTTTGTTGGGTCAGGTACTTCTGGAACCACCCTCGTAATTCATGAGTTTTTTTTCTTTCAGCAACTATATACAACACTAAAAATCTTACCACCCAACTATCCAGACCAATATTTGACGGTTAATTTCTAAATTCTTAACAAAACATAGATTTTCTAAATTCATTTGTCTTATAACACACACGCAAGGTAAAGAAGTTGTTTAAAGCCCGATGAGAACTACTAATTGTTCCAAGAAAAATTATAGTCGCATTTTTTCGTATACTGTTGATCCCGCATGGACGCGACTACTAAACTGAACTAACCGCAAAAGATATAGACGACCTAAAATGTCATCCCGTATTAAGGAAGATGTATGGAAGTTTCCGTCTCTGTGCAAGCCCCAACTTCTCACTACCTACCGTTTATTTATCGGGCATGAAGGCGATTTATTGCGGCCATACGACCAACATATCCTCACCGGTTAATCTTGCCTGACCAAACAGACAGATTCGCTTTGATAAATATTGTAGCAATCCGATATATAGACGTATGTATGTATGTTAGATAATTCATATGTTTGCGGACACGTACATTACAGTTGTTATTGTGGGAAGGCAATTTACATTAAGAGCGCTTTGTATGTGGTAAAATTACGATTGCACATTTGCTATTAAAAGCGTGATCATTCGAATCTTTCGAAAGAATTAAGGAATAAAACATTCGTATCAAAATTAAATATAAAAATACAGTTGTGTGAGTTTCACAAAAATTTTTATTTTAGACACGGTAACAATTGTTTCACTTTATACAAAACGTTAAATATTTTCCAAGAGTTTGGTGGCGCACTGCTTTTGTCTGGGTATATGGGCATTTAAAAAGTGTGATGTATGACATTTATTAAAATGGCTTCGTACACGGTACAACAACGCGTTCAAATTGTTGAATTATTTTATGAAAATCAGCGTTCTTTGCTAAAAGAGTTTTTAGAAAATTACGTGAATTTTATGGTTTACATAATCGTCCATCTGAAAGCACTATTGGTCGAATTATTAAAAAATTTCAAGTGACCGGTTCCGTGGAAGGTCAAAAAAATGAAAAATACAGTCGTAGTGGTTGTTCACAAGAAAATATTGGTTTGGTTCGTGAAAGTATTGCTGAAGATCCTGAACTGTCCATTAGACGACGTTCACAACAACTTGAACTTAGTGGATCAACAACATGGCGTATTTTACTCAAGGATTTAGCTCTGAAGGCATATAAGGTTCAAATAACACAGGAACTGAAGCCATTAGATCATTTAAAACGTCGTTCATTTATAAATTTCATCAACGAACAACCAGCTGATTTTTCTTAATGTTTTCAGATGAGGCTCATTTTGAACTTTGTGACTATGTTAATAAACAAAATCGCCGTATCTGGGGTGAGGAAAATCCATGAATTATTCATGAGAAACCTATGCATCCTAAACGAGTTACTGTTTGGCGTGCATTATGGTCAGGTGATTTAATTGGATCTTACTTCTTTGAAAATGCTACTGGTGAAGCTGTAACTGCCAATGGTGATCGATATCGTGGGATGACCTGAATTAATGAATATTAATCTAGAGGATATGTGGTTTCAACAGGATGGCGCTAGGCCTCACTTTGCACACGAATCAATTGATTTATTGAGAGAAAAATTTCCTGGACGTGTAATCTTAAGAAACGGTGATGTCAATTGGCCACCAAGATCATGTCATTTGACACCGCGAGACTATTTTCTTTGGGGTTATGTGATAAGTCAGGTTTATAAAAACAATCCAAAATCAATTTCTGCTTTGAAAGATGAAATTATTCGTGTCATTGGTGAAATAGAGCCTCAATTATGTCAAAATGTGATTGAAAATTTTAACAAAAGAGTGGACGTCTGTGGAGCTGCAAGAGGATTCCAATTGGCAGATATTATTTTTCGCATATAAATATCATAGCTGATACTTCAACTACCAATAGAAAGTTTTCGAAAGTGAATGCAAAGTATGTGTTTTATTTATTCTTTAAAAAACCGCGACATTTGAAACAGCCTTTAGATGACATAAATGTGACTTAGAGGATTTCGTCAAGCAATTAAATTCAAAATTCCCGACGAATAAATTTACGGTAGAAAAAGAAAACAATAACACTTTACCTTTCTTAGACACTCGTGTAATTAGGAATAAGCAAAAAGTAGAGATTGATATTTTCCGAAAAGAAACTATTGTTAATAGATTTATCAAGGCGGGTTCAACTCACAGCATGTAATAAATAAGGCTGCAGAAACGAGTGTTTCCGCAGTGGCGTACGGCTCAGTTACTATCAATATTAAAAGTAATAAACGTAATTACTTACTATTTTAGTTTTTGTTTGTATTGTCGATATAGAGTGACGCAAAAATTCGCTGTAGTATTGTGTCATTAGTATGCCTTCCAGTACTGACTCAGTCATACTCCAACGACGAGGTGAAAATATGTTGGTGTATTTGGAAAAGGAGCGTTCTGCATCTAATGATGTGATGTTCGCGAATTTAAAAAGGACGCTCGCATCATATTCGTACTCTTGGTTTTCAGTTAAATTCTTGTCTATACGCACTATAGTTTGAAAATCCGGATTCTTATTTATAACCGCACACAATTTATCGGTTATTAATCTCCCTATACTATCGTTAGATTCCCTAACGAGGCTTTGAGGTAATATACTATATTTAGCGCTTCATGTAATGACAGCCTGGTGTTCTCTAATTTGGAACTAGTATCTAAAAAAATTGAATAATTTTTGGAAATTTTCTCTATTTGAGTGTGGATTTCGATATCTGAAACCAGCCGTTGACTTACTGAAATTGCTCGAGCAACTCGCATATCTAAATTTAAGATACAAGTTTTATTAATGTGTAAAAATTTCTCAAAATATAAAACTGCTTTAAGCCACGTTCACCATCTCGTCAATACCGGCTGTGGTGGCTGAGGAATGTCCGGACAAGCCTGTTTAAATACACGAATATGATTTGGAGATTCAATAAAAACTTTTTTTGATAAAAACTATAATTTGGTCTACTTTTGGATAACTGTTTCTAATAAATTCAGCTACAAGATGACATGCATGGAGCAAACAGGTTACACGAAGCAATTGAGGATAAGGTTGTTTCAGTAACTTTCCAGCTTTAACCACATTCGAACCCCCGTCTGTAACCAACATTACCAGTTGGGTTTCCGATTTATTGCACTTCCCAAAATTATGTTTTATAGTTTCTACCATCCTTTGCATGTTCGTCTTCTGTAATATTCTACTACATAAAAGAAGAGCCAAGGAAATCTCACTGCTTTTTAAAGCGCGCGCTAACATATTTAAAATACAATATTTTTTGATCTTCTATCTCTCCTTTAATTGATCCGGAATCGTGTTTTTCACCCGAGGGAAATTATATTGTAATTGACCCCATGTTGGCAATCTTCATTCGGGAACGTATTTCCCTCAAAAGCTTCGAAATTCTTCATTGTCTGCAATATTTTGTGGAATGTTGCACACACTTAACATAAAAATAAAGTCATATAGAACTTTATAATATGGTACATCACGTTGCGCATTTAACACGACGTTGTTTTCTATTAACATGTCTTCTACACACAAAAATACTGTACGGTAAAAATGTTGATTCTGCAAACAATACATTTACTAATGGTGCCAGTGTATTCTAATGTCGAAAGTCAGTTAAGAAATATATTAATCCTCGTCGAATATAACAAAGAACGCCGTCGATTGGCCATCATCCATCTAATCTGGCATTCATACACATACCATACGCACATGAATCTCGACTTCAGGTATATCCGACCGCTTTTGAAATATATCATCACCGCAAATGAGTGCGAGCTCGTTTCTGCAGGTTTAGTAATAAAAGATGGCTTCTTTGTTTTCTTATCAATCGTCTGCTTAGTCTTCCACCAACAAAAGTGAGATACGAAAGAGAATTGAATTTTATTCACAACATCGCGAGATACAATGGCTTTGATTCGGAAATAATCAGTGGCTAACATAAAAAAGACAATCCGGGACACCACTTGTTTGTCACCTCGAAGCAATCGAGGCAAACAATTTACATGTTTACCATTTCGTCCTTTGACCACAAACTTATATAGTGTTTTTACAGAGCCTGATTTTCAAATTACATTTCGGTTCTTTAACACTATTAAATCTAAGAAATGCGAAAGACAAAGTCGAGGGCAATAATAAATCGGTGATTTACGAAATTGAGTATCTAGATTGCAATAAACAATACATAGGTCAGAGAAAAGACCGATAGAGACCCGGAATAAAGGATACGTGGTGCATATCAAATTTAATCGACCTGAGAAATCTGGTTTAGCAAAGCAGGTAGTAGAGAATAATCATAATGTAACCGCGAATTGTTTACATTTGGTTAAGAATGTGAATAATTGCCGTAAATTAAATATCTATGAAAGTAGTAAAGCAGGAAGATTTAAAACTACTGTATCTACATGAGTTTTTATTTTAACAGTAACATTTTTTATAATTTTCAGTTAAGTTAGATTTGCCATTTTATTTTTTAAAAACAACACTTAACAGATTGGCGCCATTACGATCTACGCACTCTTGTAATCTTATTCGAAAATTTTCCATTACCCACCGTGAAGTTTCCGGTGTGGTAAGTGTAACTTCTAGAATTTTTAGTTTTAATTTCGCTAACGTTTGCGGTCGCTCAACGTACACCTTGCTCTTGAGCGAACCCCAAAGAAAACAGTCGCATGCAGATAAATTTAGCCATCCAAGCAGAGAAACAATGTCTCAATTTTTAATATGATATGGTTCGGAAATAATTCCCCATAGAGCAGCAATAGACCCACGAACAGTATAACTAGTAGCATCATCTTGCTGGAACCACGTAATCTCTGGAAATCGAACCAGTTCTTGTCTCAAAAATGTTAAATTATTACTATATTTTTGATTAAATCTAGACAATCGGTGGTTACACTGTGATTTTTTCATAGCAAGTGTTTCGCTAAACTAGATTTCTCGGGTCGATTAAACTTAATGTGGATCATATGTTCTTTATACCGGATTTCTATGTAATATTTATTTTGACCGATGTATTATTTATTACAATCTGTCATTTTATTTCGTAATATTTGAGTTCCTAGAGGTAAATGTAGTCTGAAATCCGCGCTCTTTAGAAAACTCGATTTAAATTTTTCATTACTAGGTGAAATGGTAACCTGCTTGTCTCGATTGTTTTGGGGTGACAAACAAATACTGTCTGGGATCGTCTTTCTTAATTTAGATTTCCTAATTCATCTAGTGATTATTTTCGGATCAAAACCATCGTATGTCGGGATGGTCTTAATAAAATTTAATTTTCTCTAGTATCTCACTTTTGTTAGCGACAAAGACAAAGACATGACACACCATTGCCGTAGCTATCTATTTGTATTAATATTCATTGCAATTTGTGGCTCGTTAAACCAAAATCGTCAAGAACCTTTATAATACGAAAAAGATTACAGATAGGTATTGAGAATATTAATTAGTTACTTGTGTAGAAGTAAAGTTTACAATCGAATACAAAAGAAATGTGGCACTGTATTTGTAAAAATAATGTTGATGGTTTAAGGTTGCACCTACTTGGAACTTGAACACCCTGTATAAGATTTTTCAAACGAAATGCATCAAAGTAAAGCTGGAGGGGTCTTCTACTTATGCTGCAAATATCATCATCTACGACGCTAAATAGCTACAGCAAAGAATGATAACGATGATGATGTACCAAATATCAAAAAAAGTCAAATATCTCTAAAATTATCGAATTTAGGTATAGTAAAAAACCGAAGAAAATCTCCTAGAATATCTTGTGGAATTCTCTTATGCAATAAAAAGTATATCTTTCCGTTAAAGTAAACAAATTGATAGCGATTTCCGGTTCAACTGGAAGTGTAGCCGTCACGAAAATATCTTCTTGGAATAGAACATGGTTACCCTAAAATTTTTAGGAAAAAAAATTAAGCTATAATACCCCAATACGTCCAACGAACGGTTTTAATAAATCACCTTGTATAGTAAGAAAATCAAAATTTTCTCCATTTTCAGACAAGACTTTTATATGCCCAAATATGCTTTACATTTCAGCCCAGGAAAATTTTTCCGTGATCAAGAAATAATAAAGAAGTCTAAAAGTAGTAAAGACAATAGATTAGCAACTTTCGACCCCTTATACGATTTTTCTACACCCTGTATTCAAATGCTATTGCTTTTCAACAAGAATTTACATTTTTCTTCTTTGAACGTAATGCATAAGTTTAGATGTACACTGAAAGTGACGATTTTTTTTGAAACCTTTTTTGCACATGCATCGCTTTTGTTCTCCCAGTGTTACTCACAATTAGTGTTGATGTTACACTTGGCACGCACACCATTTTTTATTTTTAGGGAATGCTAAGTGCTCGTTCGATGAAATGATTTTGGGCATGCATATTTTGCATGGAACGTTTTGATAGAATTTTTTATTTTTGAGAACGCATCGCCGCACATCTGATTGTCGCTTAGAAGTGTATATCTAAACTGTGCTCTCAGTTCTAAGTTAAATAAATTAAAATTTATTGAGCAGATATCCATTGAGAAAAAACTATACTTCTATCTATTGTACAAACAAGCTACAATCCGAAAGAAGGAAATGTATAGAAGTTGCTCATCCCACCAGATGTACGACTGAGATGTCGTGTTGCATATATGGAGAAAATGCTTTAAACTTGGCATAAGCCATGTTGTGGACACGCAAAAAAGTTTATTTCAAATGTTAATGAGGTCCTGATTACAACACGTTTCAAATAATTCAATTCCTATCAAGCAAGCTGTGATATCATTAACGAACTATTCGCCGAGAAAGATGAAAAAATCATACTTCTCTCTGTTATACAAGCAAAAAGACCATGTATAAAAGTTCGTATTCATCAACATGCGAATAAATACAACATATATATATATATATATATATATATATATATATATATACAGGTGTCTCACGGTGATGACTCATTAGAATATTTCAGATATTATTTCGATCTGAATTTTGAAACCTATATTTTCGGACATATCCTCCCCAAATATAGTAACAGCACTCATGTAACAGTTCCGGTTATATCCGAAGTCGGCGTCATCTTCCTTAGTTTAAAAAGAAGATCTTATGTTCTATTATCACCTTATTTGAGGAGGGCATGCACAAAAACACTATTACCTAAATTTTCAAAATTGAAATTGAAGAAGTCTCTGAAATATTCTAATAGGTGGTCACCATGAGACACCCTGTGTGTATATATATATATATATATATATCTTAAACGCAACTATTATCATGTGTATCGATCTGTTGAATAAAGACTCAAACAATTTTAGTTTTCAATACTCTATATTTCGCTGCCAAAACCTTTGCAGCTTCCTCAGGAGTGTGCTACAAATGGACACCAATAGTAGTGGCAATTACAATTCAATTATTAATACTTACAAACTAAAAAGAGTCATACACTGGCTGACTCAGCCAAAATTGTTTGAGTCTTTATTATGTATTTAGCGCTACCATCAAAATTGCTTCACCAGTACATTTTCTAAATCTAATCAATTTGATCGCACACAAAAGCTACGTGATTTTTAAATGTTGATAGAGATTCTGATTTCCATTTGGGTTTGTATGTACTCCAGAAAGAACGAAGCTTTTTATCTAGCAAGAAAAAGAAATGATAAATTACAAACAGTTAGCTTGTAATTTATGGGTGGTCACCATGAGACACCCTGTATATATATATATATATATATATACTAACTTACTACGTGCATTTTTTTAAGAAAACGACACAAATATTTGTTGTGGCACCTCAGTTATTAGCTTTAAGAGTTGGTTTCTTCAGAGCTGGAATTTTGTCGATGTTTATAGCCCTATCATCAAAATTGTTTCACCAGTACATTTTCTAAAGCTTTTACTAGCCAATAACAATTAGAATGACGGTTGGAAAGGGCGCAGTATTCGTATATTGACAGCAGAATTCATTTTAAAGTCCATAATCTCGTTCACACAGAACCATAGTTTTTTTTATGCAACTCGGATTTAATACTGTTTTTAATTTGATCGCACACAAAAACTACGTGATTTTGTAATGTCGATCAAGATTCTCATTTCCATTTGTGTTTGTATCTACTCCAGAAAGAACGAAGCTTTCTATTTAGCAAGAAAAGCAAATGATAAATTACAAACTGTTAACTTGTAATTTATGGGTGGTCACCGTGATACACCCTGTATACATACGTATATATTTACATATATATTAAGTTACTGCGTGCATTTTTTTAAGAAAACGATAAAAAGCATTGTTGTGGCACCTCAGTTATTAACTTTAAGAGTAGGTTTCTTCAGAGCTGGAAGTTTGTCGATGTTTTTAGCCCTCCCATCAAAATTGCTTCACCAGTACATTTTCTAAATCTTTTACTAGAAACTAACAATTAGAATGACGGTTGAAAAGGCCCCAGTATTCGTATATTGACAACAGAATTCTTTTTAGAGTCCATAATCTCGTTCACACAGAACCATAGCTCTTTTTTATGTAATTCGGATTTAATACTGTTTTCAATTTGATCGCACACAAAAGCTACGTGATTTTTTAATGTTGATCGAGGCTCTGATTTCCATTTGGGTTGGTATGTACTCCAGAAAGAACGAAGTTTTTTAATCTAGCAAGTAAAGCAAATGATAAATTACAAACAGTTAACTTAAACATTAAATCAAAAAGAAAGTCATTATAAGCATTACCGCCACTGTTTTCATAAACTGGACAAAATTAACACAATTAGCACACACAAATTTCTCTTCATTACTTTTATTTTTTCGAAGTTTTATGTCATATTATCTGTGCGATCTTATAATTAAGTTATTTTAACTAATATTTAACATATTAAAATGCTAATATCGTAAAGAAAATAAATATTAAAAAGAAACAACAATGCTAAATCAATGAAAATGGCGTCGATGAAAATTTGGAGGCGGGGAATTTTAAATTGAAATAAAACAGGGAAAAATGTTTTTAATATCCATTAAATAGGCTTTATTTAAAAGATAATTTTATGGCGTTGATGTTTGAATATGATTTCGGGCATGTGGCCGCCGCAGCTGACGCGTACATGGCGTAATCTGGAGGTCCAATTTTCACACACTCTTCGCAATAAATCAGGCTGTATTTCGACAATAACGCGCCGAATGTCGGTTTCCAAGTGCTCAATTGTTTCAGATTTATCGGCGTAGACAATCGACTTTACATATCCCCAGAGAAAAAAATCTAAAGGCGTCAAATCGCACAAACGAGGTGGCCAGCTAACAGGTCCATTTCGCGAAATTAATCGTTCGTCAAATGTTTCTTTCAGTGAATTAATTGTATCGCTCGCTCTGTGGCATGCGACGCCGTCCAGCTGAAACCACATGTCTGTAACATTAATGCCTCGCAATTGAGACACGCAAAAGTTAGTAATCATATCTCTGTACCGCTCACCGTTGACTGTAACGTTCTGCTCATCATCATTTTTGAAGACGTGTGGACCAATGGCCTGGCCCACGACGTCTTACGAGATGCGTATTATCTTATTGCGAACACGATCCATATTTTCTTGAATTAATCGCTCTTATGAACGATTATGAACACCATAAAATGCGCGTAATGGCCGATTAGTTTCCCTAATTGAACCACGTTTTTTAAAGTAAATTTGAACAATTTGCAAACGTTGCTCCGGCCTGAGACTATTCATGATGAATTGCTAAACCAAACTAACTACAAAACAACCGACAACTGTTAAATCGGCGGTCACAGGTTGCCGATTTAAAGTTCTCCACCTCTAAAAAAATCACGTTTTTATTTGTAAAACTAATTCGTAAGAATTTAAATTTGGTAACACGTAAATCCTCCTTTAATTCTCAACACTGCTTCTATTCGTCTAGGCATGCTATTGATCAAGTTGTGAGTAGTCTCCGGAGGAATATTCTCCAATTCGAGAAGAACGACTTGATCAAGGTTCGTAGGAGCAAGAATGTGGTGTCTAACTGATCATTTTAGTAAATCCCATAAATGAGGTTCATATCTGTATTTGTTGATGGCTAGTCCACAGTTCGAATATTCAAGAATTGAAGGTAGTCCAGTACTTCTCTACCAACGTAGAACCTACAGTTATCTTGCATAAATATGAAATTGTCCCCGATAAGTAGAAGAAATGGCATCACATATTTATGTTTTCTACGTTGAAATGTGCATTCATGGATCTCCTATCTATAGAAATCAAATCTGTGCAACCATCGAAAGAAATTCCTCCCCAGAACGTTACTGATCCACCATAAAATTGGATCATCGAACAAATATTACAAGCAGCAGACCCTTCTCCTGCACCACAGGGATAAAACAAATTATTTTGCCGAGAGTACATCCTAATAATTTTAACACAAGCTTTTTCGAGGGTAATTGCGCTATACGCAAAAACGGTTACGCTAAAATATAACCAATATTACATATTACAAATCTCTCACAGCTACAGCGATGTACTAAAACCGCGGCCCGTAATTGGACTGCGTACGGTATTTTATACGTAGAGATGTCGACGACACATGTTTATTGACATGATTTAGCAGTTCTAATTATTACTTCACTTACTGCTTTGCCGCCCACAATTTCTAGAAACTTAAATATAAATTTTAATAATTAAAACTCGAAATTGTTTTGCACATGTCGATATCGATGGTCTCTTCTTTACATTTTAAAATTAGTTTCCAATAATAATTACTATACATCTTTTATTTGAAATGTTTTTAGAAGCCACCGTTGAAAAGGGAGGACTCCTTCTTGCAAAGGTTTTCCACGCGGCAAATACCCGAAACACAGGAAACAGTCGAGGATACGGGAAGCGAGGGAGCGGCCGGAGATGCCCAATCGACGGCCAGACGAAGACGAAGAACGAGAAAACAACCTCGTACGGTCGTCAATCCCGACGAGAATTTCTACTTCTACTGGCTGCTAATATTGACAATTTGTATATTGTACAACATGTGGACGTTGATCGTCAGACAGAGTTTTCCTGAATTGCAGGTTAGTTAAATGCTGATGTTAATTCAATTAGCAAGACGGAAAGTATTTTGAAATTTCGTAATTTTTTACAGTCTGTAACTTTAACAATCATCTATCAAAGTTAGGGAGTGATAGACAGAAATATATTACGTTTACATATGTATCTTTCGGCACTACTCTGTAGAATTATTCACCTGACAGTTGGCCATGAAATTATTAAATATGTACAACGGGTACTAGGAAAGTTTTGCAATACAGCTTTGTTCATTTAATTTTTTCTAAGTAATTTCCTCTACACTCAATACACCTATCCATCCTCCGAAACCAATCTTTAAACCAGTTCTGCCAAGTTTCACTGGGGAGTAAAGCACACTCGTTGTCCCAAGCCCGCAGAAGGTCCTCATCACTGGAAAACCGCCTCCCTTTTAGCTTCACTTTCACATGCGGGAACAGTGCAAAGTCGCTGGGAGCAAGATCTGGACTGTAGAATGGGTGCTCGAGAAGTTTCAATCCTGTCGTGGTCAAATATTCGGTGCAGGCTTTGGCACGGTGAGCTGGAGCATTATCGTGATGGAGAAACCAGGTGTCCATTCTTGACTTTGGCCGTAGGTTCTTCATAGATCCAATAACTTTAGGCAGGCAGTGTTCAGTACACCACTTAGCTGTGACTATCTTCTGTGTGTCCTAAACGACGCGTTCCACAATTCCACTCGATTTGAAAAATACAGCTATCATTTTCTTCTTTACAGATCGGGCTTTTCTGACAACTACGGGTGTGTCCTCGTCATCAAAGACCCAAACTTTGTTTTGAGCTTTGGTCAGCACATCGTAATAGTACAGCCAAGTCTCGTCACCTGTCACGATGTTGTTCACATACCGAGATTGTCCCTTCTTAAACTTTTTTAGCATCTCCCGGCACCAATTCACACGTCGTGGCATCTGCTCTTCAGTCAGTCGATGCGGCAGCCAGAGAGAACAAAGTGTCTTCATCTGCAAATGATCACGCAGAATCAAATGAATTGCTGGTGTATTTAGGCCTGAAATACGCTCTATCTGTTGGTAAGTCACTCGCCTGTCCTCGCCGAGCATTTTCCTCACAGTAGTAACGTTTTCCTCCGTAACTGACGTTCGTGGCCTTTCCAGCCTCTCAGCTTCCTCCACAGTTAAATTTCCCCTTTGAAATTCTCGATACCACCTGAATATCATTGTGTGATGTAGACAAACATCACCTAGTGCAAAAGTCATTTCTTCGAAGCACTAGTCTATGTTTAAACCACTCACGAAATTATAACGCAAAACGACGCGTTCCACAATTCCACTCGATTTGAAAAATACAGCTATCATTTTCTTCTTTACATATCGGGATTTTCTGACAACTACGGTTATGTCCTCGTCATCAAAGACCCAAACTTTGTTTTGAGCTTTGGTCGGCACATCGTAATAGTACAACCAAGTCTCGTCACCTGTCACGATGTTGTTCACATACCGAGATTGTCCCTTATTAGACTTTTTTAGCATCTCCCGGCACCAAGTCACACGTCGTGTCATCTGCTCTTCAGTCAGTCGATGCGGCACTCAGAGAGAACACAGTTTCTTCACGTGCAAATGATCATGCAGAATCGAACGAATTACTGGTGCATTTAGGCCTGAAGTACCCTCTTGGTAGGTCACTCGTCTGTCCTCGCCAAGCATTTTCCTCACAATAGTAACGTTTTCCTCCGTAACTGACGTTCGTGGCCTTCCCGGCCTCTCAGCATCATCCACAGTTAAATTTCCCCTTTGGAATTCTCTACACCACCTGAATATCGTTGCACAATGTGGAAAAACATCACTTGGTGCAAGAGTCATTTCTTCGAAGCACTGGTCTATGTTTAAACCACGCACGAAATTATAACGAAGAACTGCCCTTATCTCATTTCGTGACCACGATGTCATCGCAAACACTTTACACTCTCACTGCTAATGAACAACTGAGCCTATCGACATGGCGCGGCGGCCACTATGTACGTATGAACATGTCTCGACATGTAGCAACAAGCAGCTTCCTACGATTCATTGTTGCGTCATGTTGCAAAACTTTCCTAGTACACTTTGTACTACGTTTAAATATGTATCTTCTGGCACTACTCGGTAGAATTATTCACCTGAGAGTTGGCCATGAAATTATTAAATATATATATAACTAATTTTAAATTACTTAACTCATCTTAATTTACTTTCTCTGAATCAGCATTAATTTAGAAAAAAAGCAAAAAAAACCCTTATCACATCAATGTTCGTATTGTATACGTATATGTGTACGTATTTCGACAACTAAGTTGTCATCATCAGTGAATTATTAATCATATTATAGCACCTGGATTACACGGAAAAAATTCCGCACACACATTCCCCCAAAACCAAACACAGGCTTATGTTCACAAGGCACCTATAAATTAATACTTCTTAATTTTTAAACTATTACCTATGCAAATGTACGATCCCGCAATCACTTATGAACCTTTTTTAACGGTCGTGTCTTCCGGGAACTCATAGAAGCTATTATACAACCATGCTCAAATGTATGACACCTTACGAATTTATGTATGTACATACATACATATATAGTTTATATAGTCAAAAGAGAGGTGAGGAAAATAAAACCGTTGTGAAAATTATGTACAAAGTGTTATTTAGTAATATAGTACAATTTATCAATATTTTGTCGCTCCGCCCTTGGCCTTAACGACAGCTCGCACTCGTCGAGGCATACTTGCTACTAAATTGTAACACTCTGCCGGTGGTATTGCAGCCCATATTTCGCGAATTTTTGTTGATAATTCTGCTTTTGACAGGCATTTATGTTCCGTGATCTTAGTTTTTAAGATACGCCACAAATTTTCAATGGGCGACAAATCGGGACTTTGTAGCGGCCAATACAATACCTCCACTGTGTTTTCCTCGAACCAACGCATTACAGCTCCCGATTTGTGGCAGGGCGCATTATCTTGCTGAAAAATGTATTGTGGAATATCCTGGTCGAATAGTTTTAGCACAGACGGTTCTAATACTTCCTCCAACATGGCTAAATAGCGTTGGCTATTCATCCGCCCATCGCACACGTACACTTCTCCGACACCGTATGCAGACATACAACCCCAAACCATGATACTACCACCTCCAAATTTTACTGTGGGAATGATACATTGTGGTTCATCAGCTTCCCCTTGTCTACGCCGAACGTATAGCGTCCCAGGTAGTCCCCAAAGCTGCCAGGCAAAAGAAGAAAGTTAGCACTTAGACAGGATTAATTTTGTTTAATGTTACATGTTTTATTAGCGTCAGTTAAAAGCGGTTTACGTCGCGCTTTACACCCTCGTAAACCAGCACGCTGGAGACGCCTTCTCACTGTTTGCGCAGAAACTGTTACGCGATAACGCTGTTTCACTGGCGAGCTGTTTCGACGATTTTTTCCTATCACTGAGAGCCAGTCTTTGTAAAATTCTGTCTTCTCTAATCGAGGTACAGGGTTTTCTGCCACTTTTTGGTCTGCTAACAAACGACCCACTCTCCTGATAGCGACTAATGGTTGTACGGACTGCACATCGCGAACATTTTTTTTGCAATTGCAGCTATTGATAACTTCTGGGAATGCAGTAGCACTATTTGGGCACGTTCCCCTACCGACAACTCGCGTGTTTTAGGCATTTTTCTTCAACAAATAACTGACACAACGTGAAAAAATAGGATAATCTAATTGATCTCTACCACAAACTCACAAATGCACGTTGCTCACACACTGCTAGAATGACACTAAATTTCTAAAATCCACAATTTCCCCTTTCCACCTATTCTTTTCAATAGGGGATTAACTAGGGTATTCAAAAACGCATTTCTGTAAATACCATTAACTATTTTTACGGTTAATTTCCGTCAGACTTGGATAATACCGAGAATAAGGGTTTTTACCTGGGGTGTCTAATACATCTGAGCATGGTTGTATGTACCAGACCCCTGTCAGCATTGACCACAGAGTTTTTATTTTTCACAATAAAGATGCTTCTGGTAACTAGGTATTTCACGATAATTGTTTGTATTTTTGATTGTTTTAGTTACACTATGGTACCTTACGGAGCTTTTAATTGTTATTGTGTCCACACCCACAATCATATATATCTTCCCGAGACCATTAAAAATATTAGAAATAACAAAATAAAAGTTCAGACTAAGATAAATGTAATCGAAATTAAAAACTACAAGAAAGAAATGAGGCAAAATTTAAGGTTTCACGGATATGTAACAATGTTTAATCAATAAGATAAAAAAATTTGTAGCAAATCTAAAGTCAATTTACTATAATCAAATAAGATGCGCTAATAATTTGAAAAAAAAAAGATATTATAAAAGAAATGAACAACAGTCAATATTAAAGACGAAAAAATAGGGAAAGAAAGGAAATAATAACTTTCCAACAAATAAAACTAATAATGTGTTGTGACAATATCTAATCGAACATAAAAGAAACAGATGCTACATAGTGGAGTACAGAAAATACTAAAACTAATTAACTTTAAACCGAATAAAATAATTTAATGAAACAACGACTTCATTGAATAAGAATAAAAAAAAAGAAACAAAAAATTAACACGAAAACGGTATCTCTAACTCTTAATTGTACACAACGGCTCTTTATTTAGAAAAAAACTTAAATAATTGGCAATAATTGTCCTAGAATCCTGCGCTCCGCCTGTGGCACTACACCGGACTGTACTCAATGACCTCATAACGAAGACTCGGACTATAAATATGAGAGTGGTCCTATAAGTACCCGGCCTGACCTAGAGATGGCGGTAGTTGTTTGAAAAATATCACTGTATTAGAAAGTACACAATCTATAAAGCATATGTTTCAAGTTTGAAGACGCCACGTTGTTTAGTATTTGTTTGGAAGCCACCAATTGTGAACGTATTCTGTGAATTTGTAAAAATGAAGAAAATTGGTCATCGTTACGTAATACAATACTTTTATTTGAAAGGCCTCAACCCAACCGATATAAAGCTGAACTGGATTCTACTCTGGGTGAGTCTGCTCCTTCGTTTACAACAGTCGAATATTGGGCAGCAGAGTTTAAACGAGGTCGTAAGATCTGCCAAGACGAGCATCGCAGTGGTCGGTCAAATGAGGTAACGACTCCAAAAATATTGAACAAAATCCACAAAGCGGCACTGGATGATCGTCAACTGAAAGTGCGCGAGTTGGCAGACATAGTAGGCATTTCAAAAAGTGCGCTACATCGCATATTATCTGAAAATTTAGGCATGAGAAAGCTGTGTGTAAAATGGGTGGCCGCGTTTGCTCACACTCGAGCAAAAACAGTGTCGTGAAGATGTTTCAATTGAGTGTTTAGCGAAGTTTCACAGCAACAAAGCAGGATTTTTGCGCCGTTTCATAACCATGGATGAAACATGGTTCCCACACTTCACACCCGAGACAAAAGAACAATTAAAACAATGGACTCAAAAGGGAAAACCGGCTCCAAAGAAGGCGAAGACCGTTTCATCTGCGGGCAAAATCATGGCATCGGTTTTTTGGAATGCGCATGGAATAATTTTCATTGACTATCTTGAAAAAAGAGAAACCATAAACGGCGAGTATTATGCGAACTTATTGCAACACGAGCGAAGAAATCAAGCAAAAATGGGCGCATTTGGCTAAGAAGAAAGTGTTGTTTCACCAAGACAATGCACCAGCTCACAAATCCGTTATCGCAATGGCCAAAATTAATGAATTAAAGTTTGAATTGCTACCTCAAGCACCCTATTCGCCAGACTTAGCCCCCTCGGATTATTTTCTGTTCGCAAACTTGTAAAAATGGCTCAGTAGTCAAAGATTTTCCAACGATGAAGAAGCAATGTCGGCAGTTGATGGCTATTGTGAGGAGCAAGACAGTTATTATAAAAAGGGTATCGAACTTATCGAACATCGTTGGGAAAAGTGTATAGAGCTGAAAGGAAATTATGTTGAAAAATAAATATATTTCTCTCCAAAATATTTGTTTTCTTTGTTGGGTCGGGTACTTCTGGGACCACCCACGAATATGCTCACGCGCCATCACATTGCGATAGGGACTGACATCCATCCACTCACTGATATCTGCTTATTTCCTGTTCTCAAAATATTCAGAAGTTCTATAGTTTTGCGGATAAAATGAGGTGATTGATCCACCATCTTGCTGAAAATATCTCAGTTGGAGTTTATCATCATGAAACTCATTAATAAATAGTTCTAGAATCGCTTCGCAAAATCTTTCGACATTTATGTTTCCTACGAAAAACATAAACATTATTTTTTCTTTGGATGATAATAATTATTCTTTATCATAAAAGAATAAAAATAAAGAAAAATTGAAGACTGTATGCTGGATTCAGAATGAAATTCTGTTGAAGTTCGTTCATGACTTTCAGTGATTTTGTAGTGGTAAAAGAACTAATATTGTCAAGAGGGAAACAAACGCGTCTTATTTCTTCTTCTTCTTTCCTACTGTCTATTTTGCGTATACCGAAAAAAAAACAAACTTAATATTTAAAAATGTAGATGTAAATAAATTTCACTTCGACGTTACTAATTTCATTTATTCTTTTCAGCAACTGATATCAAATTTTTGGCTGGCCTGCGATTCCCTGAGTGACGTCTTCTTCATATTGGACGTATGCGTTCAACTGAGGACCGGCTATCTGGAACAGGGCCTTATGGTATACGACTCCAAGAAGCTGGCCAAACATTACTTAACTTCACGTGCCTTTCTCCTGGACCTGGCTGCCCTGTGTCCATTGGATCTCCTGCAATTACGGTTTGGGACGCAACCTTTACTTAGATGGCCCAGATTTTTTAAGGTAAGCGATCGTCGTATACTAAGTTCAAATTGTTTTATTATTCATTATCTGTAACTGTACAAATTTTTCGAGAAAAACCTGATTTTCACATTTGAATGTTGACAAAGTCACGTTTTCCATGTTAAATTAGTTACAAGTGGAATGTTAGCTCGTTGAGTTTTGTAAATTCTTATAACCAGAAGACGAATGAATCTTGATTCTTTACATAAGTCTACCCTGAATGTTTGTACACTGTAATTATACTTCCTGTAAGACAAATGCATAACTAATGTTAAATTAAAAATAATTTTTTAAAAAAAAATTAACTAATATTCTTTGTTAATCACTGAACCCATTTCCACATTAATGTTCGTATTCTGTATACGTATTTCGACAACTGAGTTGTCACCATCAGCAGACTGTGTGCATTTTGGCTTTCAATCGTACAGATCGTGTTCGGAATTTGTTTTCGTGCGGGTATTTTGCCGAAGTTTTCCAGGTGTGACACTGTTTAATTATCTGCTGATGATGACAACTTAGTTGTCGAAATACGTATACAGAATACGAAAATTAATGTGGAAAGAAGTTATACATCAACCTTAAGTGATTAATTCAACCACAGTCGCCATCAAAATTAATATTTTTTGTTATCAGAAATTGGGGTCTGATAACAACATTCTTCTTCAAACGCAAAATGTATCAATAAATACTCCATTATTGTCCATTCTAAACATTTTAATGGAAAAGTGCCTCGTAGAAAACATTTTATTAGCGACGAACCATAAACTAAATATAAGTTAATCTCAGGATTTTCTCGAATTCTTATTGTACTATTTACTAGCATAAATCGAATGTTACCGTCTTTGAAACTTTCGCAGGTATATCGAGCTGTGAACTACTACTACATGGTCGAATCGAGGACAGTTTACCCGAATTTATGGCGAGTTGTCAACCTGATACACATTTTGCTCATTCTGGCCCACTGGTTCGGCTGCTTTTACTTCTTACTGTCGGAAGCGGAAGGATTTCAGGTAAGATGTCGAACCTTGTATGAAATTATCACCCATATATTTATGAAAGAAAAGTTGATATTTTAAATTATCGTAAACATCGCAATTATTATGTTTTACTATTTGAAAAAATAACATTTGAAAAATGCAAAAGAGTATTTTAAAGAGTTTAATACTAGTTAAATGTTTTTAACTTTCTCTGATAAAGTATATCATTTGTCCAAACGCCAGCGAGTTGTTATGTACAGTAAGGTGCAATCAAATTAGAACTACGAGGGTAGTTTGACAAGTAGTGAGAACGGAAAAGAAAAACGAATCTTTTAAATACAAAATAATTTTTATTTTTCAATAAATTCTCCTAAAAAAGCAATACATTTATTCCAACGGTGCTCCAATGCCCTTATGCCATCTCTAAAATGCGATTTCAGAAGGCTTGCAAAATACTCATTTACGAAGATGATAAGCTCGTCGTTAGACGAAAATTTCTTTCCACCTAGTGCCGTTTTCAATTTTGGAAAAAGGTGGAAGTTGGAAGGGGCTAGATCCAGCGAATAAGACGCATGCGGTACTTATTGGAAATGCAACTCGTGGATTTTGGACATCGCAACTGTGCTGGTATGCGAGAGAGCGTTGTGTTGGTGAAACAGAATCTTTTTCTTTGTCATTCCTGGCCGTTTAGCACGAATCTCAACATTTAATTTTTGTAGAGAATCTGCATAATATTGTCCGTTTATTGTGGCACCTTTCTGAAGGTAATCAATGAGCAAAATGCCCTTTGAATCCCAAAAAATTGATGCCTTCACTTTGTTTGAAGATAAAGTGGTTTTCGCTTTCTTTGGAGGTGCAGAACCACGGTCTAACTATTGTTTCGGCTGTTGTTTAGTTTAGGGTGTACTGTAGTGTATCCAACTTTCATCGCGAGTAACAAATCGCCTACAAAAATCAACCAGATTCCGCTTATAAAGGTCCAAATACTCACTGGAAATGCGCAAACGAGTGAACTTTTGATCAGTCGTAAGCAATCGCGGCACCCATCTTGCCGAAAGCTTGGAAAGGCCCAATTCTTTCGTTAAAATGAGGTGTACGCGTTCTGTTGAAATGCTTACCATGTCTGCTATCTCTCTCACTTTGAATCGTCGATCTTGCGTAATAATATTATGGATTTTTATAATCATTTCCTTAGAAGTTACGATTTTGGGTGCTCCAGAGCGCGCTTCATCAACGCAGTTTGTTCTACCACGTTTAAATTCATTTACCCATCTACTTATGGTGGCGGATGATGGAGCAGATTAACGTAATGTTTTCCGTAACTCATCTTTTATTTCGGTAGCTTTCATACCCTTAATTACGAAGTATTTAATCACCGCACGATACTCTGCTTTTTCCATTTTAACAAAACGACGTGTTGCTTCTTTTTCAATCAGCTGTCAAAAATAAACTAATCAACCGATTTATCTAAATATCGGAATGTAAACATATAAATAGGCAACCTAAATTACTGTGCATGTGTCGTTCTTACTACTTGTCAAACTATCCTCGTACCTGTCTATCTATATACATATATAAAAATGAATGTTTGTCTGTATGATCTTTATAGAATCGTAAACTATGCATTTGATCATGTGATAATCTTTAGCAAAGTTGTTGTGCATGAGCCCACGAAGGTTTCTAGGTTAGTACGACCAATTTTCAACAGATGGCGCCACTGTCAATCCAATTGGAAATTTTGCAAAATAATTAATGGATATTGGAAATGGGCGAATGCAAATTGATGAATCTACCCAATGTATCACCTTGCCAGCAAACTTCTGTAAGATCACAGAAAGCAAAGACGAATTGGTGCAAAAAGTTTTCCCAAACATTGCACAAAACTACAAAAATCATCAGTGGCTCAGTACGCGTGCTATATTAGCGGTCAAAAACATCGATGTCAATACCATCAACTTCACCATTCAAAATGGAATACCCGGCAAAACGACAACATATAAGTCCATCGATACTGTGGTGAATCAAGACCAAGTTGTCAAATATGCAACAGAATTCTTGAATTCGCTTGATTTGCCAGGCATGCCACCGCACGTTCTTACATTGAAAATTTTCGTACCCATCGTTCTTCTTCGAAACATAAATCCACCACGACTTTGCAACGGCACCAGACTCTCAGTCAAGAAAATGATGAACAATGTTATCGAGGCAACAATTTTGACTAGAAAATTCAAAGGTGAAGACGTACTGTTACCACGTATCCCAATGATCCCGACAGATATGTCATTCGAATTCAAACGTTTGCAGTTCCCGATACGACTCGCTTTCGCAATGACTATCAACAAAGCACAAGGACAATCGTTGCAAGTGTGTGGATTAAATTTGGAGAATCCATGCTTCTCACATGGGCAGCTCTATGCGGCCTGCTCACGCGTCGGAAAACCTTCTGATTTATTCGTTTACGCAGCAGATGGAAAAACAAAAAATATTGTGTATCCCACAGCACTTCAATAAATATCGAATTGAAACGAAACGCTGCAATGTCACAATTTTTTCAAAATGTACAAAATCAATAAAATGACTCAAAATGAATTGAATATTTGTGTAATATATATATATATATATATATATATATATATATATATATATATATACGAGGATAGTTTGACAAGTAGTGAGAATGACACATAGGTGGCGCTCTAATTGGTAAAACGAATGCACTGTAATTTAGGTTACCTATTTACATGTTTACATTCCGATATTTAGACAAATCGGTTGATTAGTTTATTTTTGACAGCTGATTGAAAAAGAAGCAACACGTCGTTTTGTTAAAATGGAAAATGCAGAGTATCATGCGGTGATTAAGTACTTCGTAATTAAAGGTATGAAAGCTACCGAAATAAAAGATGAGTTACGGGAAACATTAGGTGAATCTGCTCCATTATTCGCCGCAATAGGTAGATGGGTAAATGAATTTAAACGTCGTAGGACAAGCTGTGTTGATGAAACGCGCTCTGGAGCACCCAAAATCGTGACTTCTAAGGAAATGATTATAAAAATCCATAATATTATTACGCAAGATCGACGACTCAAAGTGAGAGAAATAGCAGACATGGTAAACATTTCAACAGAACGCGTACATCACATTTTAACGAAAGAATTGGTCCTTTTCAAGCTTTCGGCAAGATGGGTGCCGCGATTGCTAACGACGCATTTCCAATGAGTTTTTGGACCTTTATAAGCGGAACCGGTTGGTTTTTGTAGGCGATTTGTTACTTGCGATGAAACTTGGATACACTACAGTACAAGCAAAACTAAACAACAGTCGAAACAATGGTTAGAACGTGGTTCTGCACCTCCAAAGAAAGCGAAAACCACTTTATCGGCAAACAAGGTGATGGCATCAATTTTTTGGGATTCAAAGGGCATTTCGCTCATTGATTACCTCCAGAAAGGTGCCACAATAAACGGACAATATTATGCAGAACTTCTACAAAAATTAAATGTTGAGATTCGTGCTAAACGGCCAGGAATGGCAAAGAAGAAGATTCTGTTTCACCAAGACAACGCTCCCTCGCATACCAGCACAGTTGCGATGTCCAAAATCCACGAGTTGCATTTCCAATTAGTACCGCATGCGCCTTATTCGCCGGATCTAGCCCCTTTCGAGTTCTACCTTTTTCCAAAATTGAAAACGACACCAGGTGGAAAGAAGTTTTCGTCTAACGACGAGCTTATCATCTTCGTAAATGAGTATTTTGCAAGCCTTCCGGAAACGCATTTTAGAGATGGCATAAGGGCATTGGAGCACCGTCGGAATAAATGTATTGCTCTTTTAGGAGAATATATTGAAAAATAAAAATTATTTTGTATTTAAAAAATTCGTTTTTCTTTTCCATTCTCACTACTTGTCAAACTACCCTCGTATCATAAACTAGCAATTCAATTTCTTCTAAAAAGAGAGAAAAATCTGCGAGTGACAAATCGGGAGGTACTTAAACAATAATAATGTGAATGGAAATATATATATATATATATATATATATATATATATATATATGTCATGTGCATGAAAATAGCAGTCCTAAATTAATACTTATAAATAACATTTACAACAGACAATTCTGATGCAACTATATTGAAATTATTTAAAATCCCTAACTACATATGGCTTTTGGCAAAGCACCGAATATGGGGGGGAATTCCTGAGTTTTTTGCTGTGCATTAAAATAGTAGTACCGTAGCTGGGGGCACTAAACGCAGAAGTATAAAGTTCTCTCTGTTGCAGAATAATTCAACACTTTTTTAATCATTCATTTCTGTTGTAATATGGACCGAGCAAACCATTGTTCGTCGGAAAAAAACTAAAATTATAGTTTCTCAATTGCCCTTAAAGACTTCTGCTAATAATGGACTTACAGGTTTCCCCATAAGTAAATATTCCTTGCAATTATACGAGGCGCGGCATTTATATAACGAGACTGCGCTCCTTCCATCGCGCAGCCGCATCGGGTGAGGCTATAATTGATACCTTGACACTTCCCAAGCAACAACTCGTAGTTTCGTCTATCTGTCTGCTTTAGTTTACTTTCGAGCTTTAATTGTAGAGGACATTGTTGCTTAGTAGGGCCGTGATAATGGTTGACTTAAAATCTAGCAGCGAATTGACCTGAAATTCCTAGTCAAATTAAAAAAATCGCCAACAGAACATTTACAAATATTAAAGGAGGTAGGTGATGAAGTTATGTCACGTGCGCGAGTTTTTGAATGGCACAAACGGTTTTCTGAATGTCGAAAAGAGGTCAAAGATGATGAACCTGACCTGTAACTGCAAGAACTGAAGGGAATATTCAGAAAACTAATGATATTATGAGGAAAGGCCGACGTTTGAGTATTCGGATGATTGTGGATACGGTTAACATTAACAAAGAAACAGCAAGACACATTTTGCATGATGAAATAAACATGACAAAAGTTTGTGCAAAAATGATGCCGAAAAACCTCACTCAGAAACAAAAAGACAATCGGATAATCATTTGCTCTGACGTCATGTAACGACTTACAGAAGAACCAGACTTGCTCACAAAAATCATCACATGTGATTAAAGTTGGATTTTCCAGTATGACCCGGAGACAAAGCGTCAATCGATGTACTGAAAGGCCACTGGATCACCAAGACAGAGAGAAGCACAAATGAGCAAGTCTAAATTGAAGGCAATGCTGATCGTTTTTTCAATATCAAGGGTGTTATCACGACTGACTGGGTGCCTGGGTGTCAAATCGTTAATCAGAAGTACTCTTTATTTATTTAGAAAACTTTAAATAATTAATAATAATAATCCTAGAATCCGGTGCTCCGCCTGTGGCACTATATCGGATGTAACCTAACCTTAATCTTTACTTCCTCCAAAACTAACTATCTAAATCTAAACCAGTCCTATGTAAAGCTCTAAATGATACCTAGCCCGCGTCCTGCTTAAATATTATTCACAATTCCGCTCGTACCCTACGAAAGTAGTCCAGTCCTTATAAAACTCATTCACTAAAATGTCCAATATTCATTCATTCACATCTCTTCTGGTCGAGAGGTCGATGAATCGTTCTTCACCGTCGTCTTGTCTCCGCTCGAATCAGCAGTACTACAAAAAAGTCCTAACCAAACTGAAGGAAAGAGTAAGGAAGAAAAGACTCGTGGATTCTGCACTACGACAACGCACCGCCTCACAATGCCCTATCTGCGAAACAGTTTGTAGCAGACAAGTGCACTGCTGTGCTTTGTCCTCTGTATTCGTCAGATCTCATTCCATATGACTTCTACCTGTTCCCAAAAGCGAAAAGTGCAGTAAAGGGAACACATTCTCAGTCTGTTGAACTTGTAAAAGAAATAACGGCAGAGTTATTGAAAGGGCTGACAACTGATGAACTACAGCATTGTTTTGAACAATGGAAAACAGCTATACAGCGGCGCGTGGATTGGGGAGGAGAGTATGTTGAAGGGGATAAAAGTTAAATATAAGTTTATTTACAATAAATAACATTTCTCACGCCCGTCTCATTATTTAATTGCCACACCTCGTATAGAGTATTATTAGATTTAAAGTATAAAAAAAAATACGCACCAAAGGTGACCCTTGATGATGGCGTTCTAAAGTCGCGCATAACTTCGGAACGAGAAGAGATACGATGTTCCAGTTTGAAGCATCGTAATTATCACGTCATGATCTATAAGAACGCACCCAAAGAACAATCATATTTGAAGGCCGCGTTTCGAGTTACGCACTAAAAGTGACCCTTGATGATGGCGGTCTAAAGACAAAAACTCTATTGTGTGAGTTTTTGTCTTTAGTTTTGTTATGGATTTTGTCACACCAGTTAATTAGTAAATTGAAAGTAATTTTGGTTAATGCACGTCTGTAATAAATCGAGGATTTCATTTTTTATTACCGTATTTGTATTATGTTCATCTAAAAGATTAACATATTTGTCAAAGTAGCATTCTTCTGGGGGAACACTGAAACAATCAAATTGTTTCAGAACTGTCTGGTAAATTACTGTCTATAATTTTATTTACAAGTTTATACGTATTTTTGAAACTATACTTTGATCGGAATTTATGTGTGTACATATGTTAAACTAATTAGTTTTTGGGAAAGTTTAAGTAATGGAGCTGTAACTTAATGAAACTACCAGTCTAATAGTGTAATTGGATGGCTGTGGGTTTATCAATTAATTGTCTCTCAACACGTCCATTAAATAATAATGAAGGGTTTCGAATGACTCGTTTAATTAAGTTCTGATACGTGTTTGAAGGATCTTTTCGAAGTACTGAATATTTTTGAGGTCTAGGAAAATATTACCTTTTCTTTACGCTGTCTTTTATATTTATTACAATTATAGTATTTCCTTTGTCAACGCGGATAAAACACTGTAGAATTTAATCTATTTTGAACATCTAAAGAGGCCACTGTGTGGTGAAACAATTGTCATGTAGAGTGTATCAAATGAAAACTTTAAAGTTGCTGTAAATGTTATATTGTAATGAATAAGGAAAATCATACATATCAATCTTCGATGTAAACTTCCTGAGGTTGAACGCAAATAACCCACCGCTTCGGAAGTATATAAAGAGTGTTTCAAATTGCGCGGTTTTTTTTTTGAATAAATAAAATATAGATGGCGCACTGAATTTGTCTGGGTATGTGGGTATTTAAAAAGTGTGATGTATGACATTTATAAAAATGGCTTCGTACACGATACAACAACGCGTTCAAATTGTTGAATTATTTTATGAAAATCAGCGTTCTGTGAAAAGAGTGTTTAAAAGATTACGTGAATTTTATGGTTTATATAATCGTCCATCCGAAAGCACTTTTGGTCGAATTATTAAAAAATTTCCAGGGACCGTTTCCGTGGAAGATCAAAAAAGTGAAAATTACAGTCGTAGTGGTCGTTCCCAAGAAAATATTGGTTTAGTTCGTGAAAGTGTTGCTGAAGATTCTGAAATGTCCATTAGACGACGTTCACAACAACTTGGACTTAGTGGATCAACAACATGGCGTATTTTACGCAAGGATTTAGCTCTGAATGCATATAAGGTTCAAATAACACAGCAACTTAAGCCATTAGATCATTTAAAACGTCGTTCCTTTGTCAATTTCATCAATGAACAACCAGCTGATTTCTCTCAGAAAATAATGTTTTCCGATGAGGCAATTTTGAACTTGGTGGCTATGTTAATAAACAAAATTGCCGTATCTGGGGTGAGGAAAATCCACGAATTATTCATGAGAAGCCTATGTATCCTAAACGAGTTACTGT
The DNA here is from genome assembly GCA_031893035.1 of Dermolepida albohirtum. Classification (NCBI taxonomy): domain Eukaryota; kingdom Metazoa; phylum Arthropoda; class Insecta; order Coleoptera; family Scarabaeidae; genus Dermolepida; species Dermolepida albohirtum. The sequence goes on along the minus strand of JAVIWB010001504.1, from coordinate 100,743 downwards.
GTGCATTACGGTCAGGTGGTGTAATTGGACCTTACTTCTTTGAAAATGCTACAGGTGAAGTTGTAACTGTCAATGGTGATCGATATCGTCGGATAAATTAATGAATATTGATCTAGAGGATATGCGGTTTCAACAGAATGGCGCTACACCTCACTTTGCATTCGAATCAATTTATTTATTGAGAGAAAAATTTTCTGAACGTGTAATCTTAAGAAACGGTGATGTTAATTGGCCACCAAGATCATGTGATTTGACACCGTTAGACTATTTTCTTTGGGATTATGTGAAAAGTCAGGTTTATAAAAACAATCAATCCCTGCTTTGAAAAATGAAATTATTCGTGTCATTGGTGAGATAAAGCCTCAATTATATCAAACTGTCATTGAAAATTTTAACAAAAGGGTGGACGTTCGTGGAGCTGCAAGAGGAGACCATTTGGCAGATATTATTTTTCGCATATAAATGACATAACTGATACTTCAATTACCAATAAAATGTTTTTAAAAGTGAATGCATATTATGTGTTTCGTTTATTCTTTAAGAAAACCGCAAAATATGAAACACTCTTTATATACCGCGTTTAAGGAATTATTTTGCTTGTTACTGTAACCATTCGTACGTCGCGATTTTTACATCTTCATCGCTTCTGAAATGCTTACCTTCTATTGCTTCTTCGTGTAATCTAAACACATGAAAGTCACTAGGAACAAAGTCAGGAGAATAAGAGAGATGTATAAGATACTGCGATTTCATCTAAGACCGAAAAGAGAATAATCAAAATATGATTAAGAGAGAGTCGCTATCCCTCCCGTATCCATCTACCAACACATTTCGAAGATTGGATCGAAACAGGCACACTTGTCCTCAGTCAACGTGATGCAGGTAGACCGAAACGTACTATCCAAATTGAAGAAGGAATTTTGGATACTGTTCACTAGGATCCTACATGCATCATTGGACAAAAGACCCAGAAAGTGAACATTCCAAGTGAGACAACAGTCTTTCAGTGCTTACGGAAAGCCTATTAAGACTGTTTCATGTTACAAAAGTACAACCATTATACGAAAACAACAATTTGGAAAGAATAATTTTAAACAAAATTCAAGAAGATGCAAGCATTTTATCGCTTATTTTATGGAGTGATGCACATTCGCAAGAGTGGTGTCTTCAACAGTCACAGTTTCCGTCTTTGGTCGGATGAAAATCCCAGAGCTATTCGAGGATTTGGACATCAAAAAAAAAATTTTTTTGTGTGAATATTTGGCTGCGCCTCTTAAACCTTCAAATTACAGGACCAATATTTTTACCGAACAGACTAAATACAAATGAATACGTGATTGCGTTGCAGGAAGTATTGGATAATATTCCATTAAATGTCAGAGCCAATATTTATCACATGCACGATGGTGCACCAGCTCATAATGCAAGAATTACAAATGCGTGGTTGAACGAATATTGTCCAGATAGATGTATCGGGCGAAATGAAAAGTCACCAGATATGAATTCTCTTGATTTCTTTGTTTGGGTTTCTTTGAAGAAGAAAGATTATGTGGCGCCTCCGGCCATTGAAAAGAAATAATAAATAAAATGAACGCCACAATACAAATAATAATATTAATAAATAATTATGCCAGATATGTTCAGCGTGTCCTCAAATCAATTGGTCAATCAGTTTTGTCTTCAAACCAATGACTACCAGTTTCAGTATTTACGTTAATTACCATTATTATTGTTATTTTCATTAAAGTTAAACAAAACTCTTATTTTTTCATATCATTCCTATTATTTTATTGATGATTTTATACAATGTTGCCAAATCTGCACCTTTTTAAGCAATTCATATGGCTTAACTATGACGATACATTTCTGTATTAAGGTTGTCAAATCAAAATTAATCATAGAAACGCCCAACCTAACGCATCTTCGTGAGTTTCTGATCATTCCGTATAATATTGTTGTCCTATAAGTGGCTATGCGGTTTGATGAAAAAGTTAGCGAACAATTTTGAACAGAATTTCTGTTGAGTTCGATTTTTCAGCTGTTTTAAATTTAAACTTAATGTGACAACTCTCCGCTGGATCGTGCGTGGATCATAGGAAGCAGTGCTCTCCTTTTGACTAAAGTAAACCTTGTTCGATTGGGAAGGGTTGAATGGCCCTGTAGAAGATTAGCGACAAATTCGTACTTATCTATGCTATTCAGATACACCTGAGACAGTGTAGTGAAACGTTGTCTGTCGCTCTTTTTGACGAAGCGCATTCTGAAGTGGAGTCCAAGTGTTTAGTTTTTTATTCACATATACAAAGGGTACTAGGAAAGTTTTGCAATACAGCTTTGTTTATTTAATTTTTTCAAAGTAATTTCCTCTACACTCAATACACCTCTCCATTCTCCGAAACCAATCTTTAAACCAGTTCTGCCAAGTTTCACTGGGGAGTAAAGCACATTCGTTGACACAAGCCCGCAGAAGGTCCTTATCACTGGAAAACCGCCTCCCTTTTAGCTTTATTTTCACATGCGGGAACAGTGCAAAGTCGCAGGGAGCAAGACCTGGACTGTGGGGAGGGTGCTCGAGAAGTTTCAATCCTGTCGTGGTCAAATATTCGGTGCAGGCTTTGGGGCGGTGAGCTGGAGCATTATCGTGATGGAGGAACCAGGTGTCCATTCTTGACTTTGGTACTTAGCTTAGTGTGTTCAAAAAGACGCGTTACACAATTCAACTCAATTTGAAAAATACAGCTATCATTTTCTTCTTTACAGATCTGGATTATCTGACAACTACGAGTGTGTCCTCATCATCAAAGACCCAAACTTTGTTTTGAGCTTTGGTCGGCACATCTTAATAGTACAACCAAGTCTCGTCATCTATAACGATGTTGTTCATATAAGGAGATTGTCCCTTATTAAACTTTTTTTTGCATCTCCTGGCATCAAATCACACGTCGTGTCATCTGCTCTTCAGTCAGTCGATGCGGCACCCAGAGAGAACAATGTTTCTTCGCGTGCAGATGATCATACAGAGTCGAACGAATTGCTGGTGTGTTTAGTCCTGAAGTACCCTCTATCTGTTGGTAGGTCACTCGTCTGTCCTCGCCAAGCATTTTCCTCACAGTAATAACGTTCTCCTCCGTAACTAACGTTCGTGGCCTTCCCGGCCTCTCAGCATCCTCCACAGTTAAATTTCCCCTTTAGAATTTTCTATACCACCTAAATATCGTTGTGCGATGTGGACAAACATCACCTAGCACAAGAGTCATTTCTTCGAAGCACTGGTCTACGTTTAAACTACGCACGAAATTATAACGCAAAACTGCCCTTATCTCATTTCGTGACCACGATGCCATCGCAAGCACTTTACACTCTCACTGCTAATGAATAACTGAGCTCATCGACATGGCGCTGCTGTTACTATGCACGTATGAACATGTCTGAACATGCAACAACAAGCAGCTTCCTACGATTCATTGTTGCGTCGTATTGCAAAACTTTCCTAGCACCCTTTGTACATATAAATGTGTATAGCAGGCCAATTGTAGGCGCGATAGGAGAGGATCCGTTGTAGTAAGTACTTATGTCCTTACCACATCGAATATTATCGTTCGGCCTTGGTCGCGTAATATATTGGGTGTCCCATGACAAAATTGCCACAGCTTAAGAATTTGTTACTGAAGCAATTTCAAGTTAAAAATGTCCAATGAACATATGCCCAAAGCTCTATCGTAACTGAGCTACAATCACTTCTAGTTTTAGATAACCCTACTAATGCAGGTATTACGCACCGCTTTAAAAATAATCTCAATGAGAATCATTTAAAAACATATCGCTTTATGGCATTGGTTGCCGATAACTAAAGAACAACAAGTCACAGCGACACCACCGAGGGCTCGTTTTTTAGATGACCTTCCGAACGTTAGTTTGAGCGTAGAAACATTGTAATCGGTGCAGTGGTTGGAAAGTTATTCGCACTTGAAAATGGAGAAGAATAATGAGAAATTTCGCTATATTCTGCAATATTATTATGATAAGGGGAAGAACGCTGCTCAGGCTTGTGATAAAATTTGTGCTGTGTACGGTGAAGGTACTTTATCGAAATCTGTTGCGCGGAAATGGTTCGCTCGCTTTCGTTCTGGAAATTTCAATGTGAAAGATGAGTCACGCTCCGGTCGTCCAATCACTGAAAAATCTGATGAAATTCTTGAAAAAGTCCAACAAGATAAGCATATCAGCAGTGTCGATATTGGCATGGAGCTAGGCATTGACCACAAAACTGTTTTGAACCATTTACACAAAGCTGGTTACAAAAAAAAGCTTGACGTATGGGTTCCTCATGAGTTGAGCGTGAAAAACATGATTGACCGAATTAACATCTGCGATGCGCTGCTGAAACGGAATGAAATCGAGCCGTTTCTGAAACGTTTAATAACCGGAGATGAAAAATGGATTACGTACGATAATCGGAAGCGTAAAAGATCGTGGATAAAGGATGGTGAGCCGTCACAAGCGTTCGCTAAGCCAACATTGACGCCAAAAAAAGTGATGCTGTGTGTATGGTGGGACTGGAGGGGAATCGTCCACTACGAGCTACTTCCAACTGGTCAGACGATTGATTCTCAACTCTACTGTGCACAACTAGAGAGATTACGCCAGGCGATTGAAAGAAAACGGCCCGAATTGATTAATAGGAAAGGTGTTGTCTTCCATCATGACAACGCCCGACCACACACTTCTTTGATGACCCGTCAAAAATTGAGAGAGTTTGGTTGGGAAGTTTTGATGCACCCACCTTACAGTCCGGATATAGCACCCTCTGACTATCATCTGTTTCGATCTCTGCAGAACTCTCTCAATGGAATTAAGTTGGTTTCAAAAGAAGCCTGTGAAAACTACTTGATTCAGTTTTTCGACCAGAAACCACAGAAGTTTTTCACCGATGGGATCATGGATCTACCAAAAAAATGGCGAAACATTGTCGATAATAATGGAGCATATTCGGTTTAAATGAATTCGTCCACGCGCCATGCGGGGACCAGTTGAATTTTACTGAGAAAACGCCACGAACTTTTTCCCAGACCCAATATATTGTTTCGGTATAAATCTATTGCAAAGTGAATGTTTTAAATAAATTTTTAAAATTCGTGTATCTCTGTATGAATCCTAATATTACAAACTTTTGATTTCGTTGTTTTGTTTACTTCTCTCCTTCGAAGGATCGTTTTGCTTCATGTATTGTTCAAAGTATTAATTCTCCGTTTCCGATGCAAAGGTGAAACACGTGCTATGCCAAAGCAATTATAATTAGATCGTGCCGTAATGAAAATGTTGAAATCTTCCTCATTAAAGGGAATTCAACTCCGAAAATAAATTCGCGGCATACAGAAAGTAATTATATTTGCACAAAAGCAAATACATACACATTTTTTTCAATACCCTTGTAAAAACTCATTAGAACACAATTCGTTCGTTTCACCCAACGTGTGCCCTCCCTAATGAATACAAAACGTGTCTGGTGTAATTTATGGAATCTATTCGTAACCAGTTGTTCTGCAGTTCAAACGAGTCAATGCAGTACATAACTCGTTCGTATATTGTACGTCCGGATTAAATCAATTGACTTTCGTTCGTGTTCCATTCGAAAGAATAGACCCTGGCTTTTTTCACCGAAATATTTATGTTTTTTTTTCTGCATGGGTTCTCTTAAATTCTATACATTTTGCTAGTCTTGATTCTAAATCCGGTGAATGAACGGGAAGTATCGCAATTCAAAAGGATTTCGTATGAAAAAAATGGTAGGCTTAGCAAGACACGCACGACACATTGATAACACTAGTCGTCGAAATTTTTCTTTCTTATATCCTACTGCGTGTTTTTCGTATATTTTTTCATGTCGTTTTTCAAAAGTAATTTCTTTTTCAATTATATTTTGTCCAACAGAACTTCTTCCATTAAGAGGACAAAACCAAAACATACCAGGAGTACTGGAAAATCATTAACGGTTTTTTCGTAAAAAAACTAAATAATTTTCAAGGAAATTTAAAAATTTATTTATTCAAAGTATTGGCCATTTGATTCTACACATATTGCCCATCTTTGAGACAATTTATGGATGCCATCCCAAAGAAACTTGTCCTTCGATCATTCGTTGAGCCATTTTCTAAGTTCTTCGAAATTGGCGAAGTGCTGCTCGGCAAGCGCGTGTCCCATTGATGCGAAAAGGTGATAGTCGGACGGGGCAAGATCTGAAGAGTACGGCGGTTGCAATATTATGTCCCATCCAAGTGCTTTTAACGCTTCCTTGACCAGTTTTGCTCTATGAGACGGTGCGTTATCGTGCTGTAAAATCACTTTACCGTGTCTTCGAGCCCATTCTGGACGTTTTTCTACCCGTGCATGGTTTAAATTGATAATTTGTTGTCGGTAGCGATCAATATTAACTGTTTCATCACATTTCAACAGTTCGTAATACACCACGCTACTCTGACCCCACAAAACGCAAAGCATTGTCTTACGACCAAAACGATTTAGGCTTGGAATCGATGGGCCAGCTTCTTCAGGTGATAACCATGATTTTTTGCGCTTAGGGTTACCGAAATAAATCCATTTTTCATCATCCGTCACTATTCGATGCAGAAATGACTTCCGATCATACCTTGGAAGTGGCATTTCACAGATGATTTTTCGATTTTCCATTCGCGTCATTCAATTGATGTGGCACCTATTTTCCCATCTTTTGGATTCCTTCCATTGCTCATAATCAGTCGCTAATCGTTCCTTAGGCCACGTTTAAAACCCCTGCCAATTGTTTTTGAGTCTGGGTTGAGTCTTCATCCAATAACTCCTGCAGTTTCGCATCTTCAAACTTTTTCGGTCTACCAGAACGTTCTTTATCTTGCTCATCGAAATCACCACTTTTGAATTGTCAAAACTACGCCTCACATATTTTTATGGTTGGAACATGCCCACTGGAAGTTTCTACCAACAAACGATGACTTTCAGCGATTTTTTTCTTTTGGTTAAATAGGAAAAGTAATGCGTGGCGTAAATTCCCTTTTTCAGGTACGAAACTCGACATTTTCAAAGAGGTATAAATCTATGACGGTGTTACTTTCGCAAAATATAACATGTATGGCTTTGAAGCTTGATGTCAGTAGAATAAAATGACATATGTGTCAAATCATAATATTGCATACTTAAGCCTAGCGATATCTGTTAGAAAAACCGGTATTGACTTTCCGGTACGCGTGATACATAGTCTAGCTCTTCTTAAAATTGAAAAGGAAGTTCTGCTCACAGTCAATAGTCTTTTATATAAGCCGCATATAGACCCAAAATGATTTCAGTAGTGTCTTTTGAAATACTTATTTTGATGGAATTGTGCTCTTTTAGGGTTCTTTCTGTACCACTTCTTTTTGTGGGAGCTGGCACATATCAGTGTACCGTTGGGAAGGAACAGTTATTTTATTTTGTTTTATCTTTTCTTGTTTAAATTAACTGCCCAGTAACTTTAACGTTAGACATCAGTGTACCGGTTGAACTTAAGTAGCAATACATGCGCATGTATAACACTGTGAACAATGCACATACTTATATGAGTAATATTAGATTTTCGGGCTCTTCACGATGTTGGACGGAAGTTCTCGAAAGAAACGGCGTCTTGACGTTTCGGTGACATCTAAATCATCTTCTTCAAACTACTTATACATAGCCTTTGTATGAATAAAATTATGCTCTGGGAACAGTGTATTTGGTAATTTTTTCATTTACTTTCCTATGTATGCACATTTTGTATTACTTTTGGGACAAAGAGAGCGTATCCTGTAGCTTAGAAAACTGACGTGATAGAAAAAAACCGAAATTGGATTCAAATACCAAAAGTTAGTCAAAAACAAGTGTCGAATCTGGGCCAACGAAATTTGTGTTTCCCAGTGTTATTGAAAGGTGTACTGTTAAAGTTATCAATAACGTTAGTTCTACGAGGATAGTTTGACAAGTAGTGAGAATGGCACATAGGTGGCGCTCTAATTGGTAAAACAAATGCACCATACTTTAGATTGCCTATTTATATGTTTACATTCTGATATTTAGATAAATCGGTTGATTAGTTTATTTTTGACAGCTGATTGAAAACGAAGCAACACGTCGTTTTGTTAAAATGGAAAAAGCAGAGTATCGTGCGGTGACTAAATACTTCGTAATTAAGGGTATGAAAGCTACTGAAATAAAAGATGAGCTACGGGAAACATTAGGTGAATCTGCTCCATCTTCCGCCATAATAAGTAGATGGTAAACTGAATTTAAACGTGGTAGAACAAGCTGTGTTGATGAAGCGCGCTCTGGAGCACCCAAAATTGTGACTTCTAAGGAAATGATTATAAAAATCCATAATATTATTACGCAAGATGGACGACTCAAAGTGAGAGAGATAGCAGACATGGTATACATTTCAACAGAACGCGTACACCACATTTTAACGAAAGAATTGGGCCTTTCCAAGCTTAGGCAAGATGGGTGCCGCGATTACTTACGACTGATCAAAAGTTCACTCGTTTGCGGATTTCCAATGAGTGTTTGGACCTTTATAAGCGGACTCCGGTTGATTTTTGTAGGCGATTTGTTACTTGCGATAAAACTTGGATACACTACAGTACACCCGAAACTAAACAACAGTCCAAAAAATGGTTAGAACGTGATTCTGCACCTCCAAAGAAAGCGAAAACCACTTTATCGGCAAACAAGGTGATGGCATCAATTTTTTGGGATTCAAAGGGCATTTTGCTCATTGATTAACTTCAGAAAAGTGCCATAATAAACGGACAATATTATGCAGAACTTGTACAAAAATTAAATGTTGAGATTCGTGCTAAACGGCCAGGAATGGCAAAGAAAAAGATTCTGTTTCACCAAGACAACGCTCCCTCGCATACCAGCACAGTTGCGATATCCAAAATCCACGAGTTGCATTTCCAATTAGTACCGCGTGCGCCTTATTCGCCGGATCTAGCCCCTTCCGACTTCCACCTTTTTCCAAAATTGAAAACGGCACTAGGTGGAAAGAAATTTTCGTCTAACGACGAGCTTATCATCTTCGTAAATGAGTATTTTGCAAGCCTTCCGGAATCGCATTTTAGAGATGGCATAAGGGCATTGGAGCACCGTCGCAATAAATGTATTGCTCTTTTAGGAGAATATATCGAAAAATAAAGATTATTTTGTATTTAAAAAATTCCTTTTTGTTTTCCATTCTCATTACTTGTCAAACTACCATCGTATCATAAACTAGCAATTCAATTTCTTCTAAAAAGAGAGAAACATCTGCGAGTGACAAATCGGGAGGTACTTAAACAATAATAATGTGAATGGAAATAAAATTATGCATTATTTTCTATTCTAGAATATCAATAAGTCGCGACATATTTAAACGCGTTAACTCCATTCTTTCCCAAATAATATTATTTTTAATAGCTAATAAAACTTCACCTCGAATACAGTCCATTTCAGCATGTTCTCCATCACAAGTATACACCATATAGAAGTCCGAAGAATATTCTGCAGAGTATACGTCTTTCGAAAGTCATGCTTCAGTCGATCCAACGATATTAAACTCCTTACCGCTCATAACAATATATACTCGTAAGTCGTTAGTCGGTATTGGTAGTCCTTTGACATTCTTGTAATAAATGGAACAAAGCTTTTTTTTCTTATACTCTTCGTACATGTATTTCGTATATTTTGTAATGACGATTTTGGAAATAATTTAAAAATTTTCTTGTTAGATCGGAATTATGGGTAATTGTCGGTTGGATCTTTGAAATGTTAGAAATGTTTGTACAGTATTTGTTATCTGAAATCGGAATGTGTATTCTAAAATACCCCCAGAGCATCACGTTTTCAAATAATAACAGTTTTATATCACGTGCTTGCGGTCTAGTTCCGAATGAATAAAGAGGAAATAGTAGGACAACTGTAACTGAGTGGGGGGCGTCGTATATATACAGACTTGTTCATTCTAGAATTAGATATGCGCTGTCCACAAGTGGAAAGAGTGCAGTTAGTTTAAAGCGCGCGAGAAAGGAGGATAGAATATCTCTCACTGGCAGTTTCGTTTTCTCCCACTTTTGTATTGCAAACAACTTCCCCTACTTTCTCGCGTGTTACGCGTGAGAATGTCTGAAATCAGTCTTCACCAGCGACATGATGTGTGTAGGTCGGGGCTGTAAATCATTATGCATTGACAATACGTACCTACATTTTTGAATTGTATAAATTATTTGATGCATTTTATTTGAATCTTTTAATAAAATGCAAAATGGCTATTTTCTTGAAATGTTTTGCCGTTTGGCGTGAAACTAATAAAATATTCTTGAAATAAATGAAATAGAAAATTCTAAAAATTAAAAAGATTTTCAAACATGGCTATTTTCTTGAAATGTTTTGCCGTTTGGCGTGAAACTAATAAAATATTCTTGAAATAAATGAAATAGAAAATTCTAAAAATTAAAAAGATTTTCAAACAATGAAAAAATTAAAAGAAACTTTTAAAAATCCTAGTGTAGAATACGACGAACTGTTAGAGGTTTTACGTCAACTACTTCAGATATTTGTTCACTATAATAAGAAGGTTCACGCGAGAAAGTAGGGGAAGTTGTTTGCAATACAAAAGTGGGAGAAAACGAAACTGCCAGTGAGAGATATTCTATCCTCCTTTCTCGCGCGCTTTAACCTAACTGCACTCTTTCCACTTGTGAACAGCGCATATCTAATTCTAGAATGAACAAGTCTGTATATATATATATATATATATATATATATATATATGTATATATATACGAGGGTAAATAGGAATGTTTCTAGAACGAATCAGAAAGCCCGTGTTTAATACATTGTTCATATAACAGCTGGCGCAAAAGTAATGTCATAATTTGAATTGGCTGCCATTTTTGCAGATGGCGCCAAATGTCACTGTGCTTCGACATTTATGGTGTAGTTATATAGAGAATTAGTTATCAACAAGCCATGGAGCGGTACACACCTCAAGAACGTGGAATTATTGTTACCGCTTATTTGACAAATTTTCAGTCAGCTGTTTAAGCGCAGTGTGAATTTCGTCGTCGTTTTCTTCGCCGTTGTGTTCCATGTGCTCGAACAATTAAGCGTTAGGCTGAACGCCTCGTTTAAACTGGCTCCACTACAAATATCGCAAGAAGTGGCCGGCCTCGTATTGCTCGTTCGACCGAGAACATCGCTGCTGTTGCCGACGACGTCAGAGAGAATACACAAATATCAACGAGACGACGGTGCACGTAATTAGGCATCAGCAAACGTTCGTTGCAACGAATTTTGGTGAAAGATTTAAAAATGTTCGCCTACAAAGTGCAAACTGTTCACGAATTGCTGCCTGCTGACCGTCGGACAAGGTTAACTTACTGCCATAGTCTGTTAAGCTTGGTGCAAGAAGAGAATGATTTCGTATCAAAAATTATAATGAGCGACGAAGCCCATTTCCACTTAAGTGGTTATATTAACAAACAAAATTTGTGTTTCTGTGGCACAGAGAAATCACGTGAAATGCATAAAGAGCCATTGCATCCCCTCAAAGTGACTGTTTGATGCGGCATTTGCAGTGAAAAAGTGATTGGCTCTTATTTCTTTGAAGACGCCGATGGCACCACCGTAACTGTAAACGATGAGCCTTACAGGCAGATGCTAGACGAGTTTTTTTTGCCGCAAGTTGCTGCATTGGATCTCGATCATTATTGGTTTCAACAGGACGGAGCAACCGCTCACGCGGCTCGAACAAAGATGGAGATTTCGAGACACCAATTTCCAGGTTGAGTGATCTCCCGTTTTGGAGATTTGAACTGGCCGTCCAGATTCCCAGATCTAACAGCACCAGACTTCTTCCTTTGGGGATTTTTACAATCTCGCGTTTACCACAACAAACCACGAACCTTTCGAGTCTTGAAAGCTAACATTGAAGAAGAAATCGCCAATTTCGAACCAGATGTTTTGCGAGCAACAATTCAAAATGACGTAAAACGAGAGCAATTATGCACCAACTCGGGAGGTGGCCATTTGAGCGATATAATTTTTTCCAATTAATGTCATCAATTTTACACTTTTGATTAAACTTTTTATGAAAACATAGCTCTTTTTTTTTCATTTATAACAAAATGGCAGCCAGCCCAAATTATGGCATTACTTTTGTGCCACCCGTTACAACGAACTAATGCAGTGTTTAGTTTCTAGGATGTGAGTGCCTTCAGTGCATATTATTATTTAATTGAATAGTTTTTGAAGTTATACGAAGAGTGTTTTATTTATTGACAAAAAAAATGAAATGCCGAGTAGTAAAGAAAACGAGCATTTCCGATATATACTTTTACTCAAATTAGATGCCGCTAGAAACATTTTTGCCGTTTACTGAGAAAACGGAAATGGAGAGGGTGCAGTACGGAAATGGTTTTCTCGATTTAAAGAGGACAGGTTATGCTTGAAAATTGATTCGACAATTTTTGGATTTACAAACCATGGATTTCTTCGATTGTGGAATTGAAAAATTGCCATATCGTTAGAAGGCAACTCCTAAATAATGGAGGAACATATATTCTTCATTAGTTAATGTATTTCTTTTGTTAAAAAATCGATAAATTTTGAATTGAATAAAATCGCTACCAAGTTATATATGCGAAACGGGTACGAAAACTGAAAAAAAATGCAAATATCTCTCCAATGTTCTGGAATATAAAGGTCACAATACGATGTTAAAGTATCAAGCACTTCTTTCCACAAAAGACTTTCACGAAGGTCTATGTGATTATATTTTACATATATTTTTAAGCGCATAATTCTAAACTCGAACTAAATTAATGTCTTTTAGGCTACTAGTAGCCATTTTGATTTGCAGCAACCATATTGATTTTTTATTTCTATTTTATATGACCTTTTGGTTAACCGCCATATTGAATTTAAGACATTTTTAAACCACCATGTTAAATACACGCCATATTTGTTGACATACTGCATATGCATTTTTTATTGGATCGCTGACGTTATGAGGTTCCAGACAATATATGTAATTATTTCTATTAATTTTAAAAGTGACTTCGGCTTGGTTCGACGGTCATTTTGTTTTGACAACACATCCGTTACACTAACGGCCATTTTTGTTCTTTATTTAAGACGTTTAGTTCGGCAGCTGTTCTGTTTTTATTTACGACGTTACTTACGTTTGGTTAAGCGGTATTTTACTTTTATTTATGATGTCACTTTCGCTAAGTAAACGGCCATTTTGTTTTTATTTGTTACGTCAGTGCTATTAACTTAACGGTAATTTTATCTCTATTTATTATAGTTTGGTTAGATTAACAGCCATTTTGTAATGATTTGTAACGCCCCTTGCATTTGATTTGACGGCTGTTTCATTTTTATTCATTACGTCAGTTCTGTTAGGCTAATAGCACTTTTGTTTTTATTTAGAACGTCACCTCCATTCAGTTACTAACCAATTTGTTTTTATTTTCACGTCACTTCCGTTTAGTTTGGTAACTGTTATTCTCTTATTTATAACGTCAGTTAACGACAATTTTATTTCTATTTATTATGGTTAGGTTAGATTAACAGCCATTTTGTTATAATTTGTAACGCCCTTACATTTGATTTGACGTCTGTTTCGTTTTTATTCATTGCGTCAGTTCCGTTATGTTAACTGCAATTTCGTTTTTATACATAACGCCACTTCCGTTAAACTAATAGCCAATTGTTGAATTTGATGGAGCTTGTGGTTGATTAACTTAATCACTAAGGTTGATAAATAACACCTTTCCACATTAACTTTTGTAATTCTGTATACGCATTTCGACAACTAAGTTGTCGTCATCAGCAGGCAATTGCAAAGTGTCGCACCTGGTAAAACCACGGCGAAAAACACCTGTATTTTCTAAAATAATTTTAAAAATCTTGTGAAACAAACACACAGTGTACATCTTGGTTCTGAGCGGTATAGATCGCGTACGGAGTTTGTTCTTCGTACAGGTGTTTTCCGCTGGACCCGTGTTTCCAGCCCGGAAGCCCAGAAGAAGATAGGTTGTAATATATCTATCGGAAATGGATCATATGTAAAACCTTAGAAAGCAGGTTGTGGTGTGTATTTACCAAACGGAATCGGGTCAAAAAACGGTTAAATGAATTACCTCGAAAACACTTAACTAAAAATGATTTATGGAAATATGTTATGAGGTGCGATTGTATTGGAATGTGAACCTAAAGTTCCTTTCTTTTATTTTATCGTTTTTTTTATCTTTTCATATCATCCTCGTACTTCTCTACACCAAAAAATCATTTTTATTACATATTATGACGAACGAACACAGATATCTAACAAGACCCAACACATTGATTTTTATATCGCATTATACGTGACGTATCGATATACTGATAAGATTTTTTTTGTTCGCAGGGCGATTGGGTATATCCATATCGGCCTGGTGACTACGCAACTTTAACGAGAAAATATCTGGGATCGCTATATTGGTCCACACTTACGTTGACAACTATCGGAGATCTCCCGACTCCAGAGACTAATGCCGAGTGAGTAAATATATCCCTACACGAACTTCCCCAACTACACCTCTCTCTCTCTCTCTCTCCCACTCTGCTTCCCACCTTCGAACCCGGATTATTACTTAGGAATAGTTTTCGGGAACCTCTCCCCACACTAAAATGTATAATTCGTTTCTTTGCTTGGAAAACTTTAGTCTCCTCCACCGTTTCACCTTTTAGTATTTTTTTTTATTTTCGTATTCCTTTTGCGGCTCTGCCGTCCGGATTTTCGAAGTAAATAATCGAGGAAAAGTTTTAACCGATTCTTATTTGCTCCTCCATTCTGTACGTCTCCGTTTCCTTCTCTCGCAAAGATGATGGGAACATTCCAATTCGAAAATCGATGATGTTCCCGTCCCCTGTGTACACATTTTCTCAGTTGGGAAATTAAGCTGAAATAATTCCTTTTAAATTATAATATTTTAGATCGTAGAATTAATACAGACGCTGCTTTTTGATTACTTTTCGTTTTATGTCTGCGATGCCTGTGCAAATTTAAAGTTTATTATATAAAATTATTAAAACCTCAATCATTTATACTTAAAACAACAAGACTAAAACGAAAGTTACGAGGGAGCGTTTTTATATTCGCGGAATGGGGGACAAGGAGTGGAAATAAAAAAACCAAATTATTTTTCTTTTTCAATATATTCACCTGCAAGACGGATACATTTTTCACATCTTTCAATTAATTTATTTATACCCTCATAAAAAAATGATTTCTCTTTATCTGCAAAATACGCCGAAACTGCCTCCTTGACTTCATCATCGGCAGTAAATTGTTTACCCCGCAGCTCTTTTTTCATTTTCGGAAACAGGTAATAATCACCCGGGGCCAGGTCTGGGCTGTAGGGTGGCTGATTCACAATTTCGAAGCCCACCTTATGCAGGGCAGCCAACGCAACGCGGCTCTTGTGGACGGGCGCGTTATCGTGCAAAAGCAGAACACCTTTTGTCAATTTTCCCCGTCTTTTCTCTTTAATGGCTTCTTTTAGTCGCTCTAATATTGAAGCGTAATATTCTCCGGTTATAGAAACACCTTTATCTTTATAATCAATCAACAATATTCCTTCCGAGTCCCAAAATACCGTTGCCATGAGTTTCCCAGGTGATTGTGACACTTTAAATTTCTTGGGAGGTGCTGTGCCCTTTTTATGCCACTGCATGGAGTCTTGTTTGGACTCAGGTTCATAATGATGAACCCAAGTTTCGTCTCCAGTAACAATTCCACTCAATACACCATCCTTGTCTTCATTACAGAGGTCTAAAAATGCACGCGAACACTCTACGCGCTGTTTTTTTTGCGGCGGCGTGAGCATTCTCGGCACCCATCTTGCGCTGACCTCAGACATGCCGAGATGATCGTGTAGGATTTTAAAAATTGTTGTATCGGATACTCCAACCATTTCTGCGAGTTGTTTCTTCTTTAGTCGAGCATCTTCGAGTACAATTTGTTCAACTTTTTGGATAAGTGCTGGCGTGGTCACCTCAATGCTCCTGCCCAGCCTCGGGTCGTCTTCAAGGGATTCCCTTCCTTGTTTAAATAAACTATGCCACTTGTATACCATGGTTTTTCCTGGATAAGAGTCGCCTTAAACCAATGACATCTCATTCATTATGGTCGCGACTGATTTTCCTTGCCTGGTAAGGAACTTTATAACGGCACGATATTCGATTTTTTCCATATTTCACTTTTCACTCCTGATTATGTTACTTGGTTGACGATAGCTCAAAGACTAACTGTCTAATAACAATGAAACTTCGTATTTATACTAATCATGAATCGCTGCACAGGCCCGCCCCCAATGCGCCTACTCACTCCTCTACAACCCGCTCATTCCGCGAATATAAAAACGCTCCCTCGTACTTAAAACAACAGGACTAAAACAAAAGCTAACAAAGTTATTCTCTAAAATACTGGCGTATTCGAAAAATATGTGAAAATAGGCGATAATTTTTCTTTTAATTTCTTTAAAAAAACAAATAATATAAATATCAAGCACAAATTTCTCGGATCATATATATATTTTAAAGAAGTTTCAAATAAATTTATTAGAAAAAGTAAGAATCGTGCAATTGTTAATAGAACAACACGCGTTGAAATATACATCGGGCGGATAGAGTACGTCGTTGTCTCTGTATTTAATTATTGATAACTTTGCCTTTAGTCAAGTAGTAGTAATAAGTAAAACTATTTATGAGAATTGATTAAGAACTTGATGTTAACATTAACTATGACAATTCGGCTTACTTTTAGCAAATTTACATATACGAGGGTAGCCGTTTATAAAGGCTGTTTCAAATTTCGCGATTTTTTTTAAGAATAAACAAAACACATAATTAGCATTTACTTTTAAAAGCTTTTTATTGGTAATTGAAGTATGAGCTATGATATCTATATGCGAAAAATAATATCTGACAAATGGCCTCCTCTTGAAGCTCCACAGACGACCACTCTTTTGTTAAAATTTTCAATGACATTTTGACATAATTGAGGTTCTATCTCACCAATGACACGAATAATTTCATCTTTCAAAGCAGGAATTGATTATGGATTGTTTTTATAAACCTGACTTTTCACATAACCCCAAAGAAAATAGTCTAACGATATCAAATCACATGATCTTGGTCGTCAATTCACATCACCGTTTCTTGAGATTACACATCCAGGAAATTTGTTTCTCAATAAATCAATTGATTCGTGTGCAAAGTGAGGTGTAGCGTTATCCTGTTAAAATCACATATCCTCTAGAAAAAAATTCGGTTATCATCCGAAGATATCGATCACCATTGACAGTTACAGCTTCACCAACAGCATTTTCAAAGAAGTAAGGGCTAATTACACCACCTGACCATAATGCACACCAAACAGTAACTCGTCTAGGATGCATAGGTTTCTCATGAATAATTCGTGGATTTTCCTCACCCCAGATATGGCAATTTTGTTGATTAACATAGTCACCAAGTTCAAAATGCGCCTCATGGGAAAACATTATTTTTTGAGAAAAATCAGCTGGTTGTTCATTGATGAAATTGACAAATTAACGACCTTTTAAATGATCTAATGGCTTCAGTTCCTGTGTTATTTGAACCTTATATGCCTTCAGAGCTAAATCCTTGTGTAAAATACGCCATGTTGTTGATCCACTAAGTCCAAGTTGTTGTGACCGTTGTCTAATGGACATTTCAGGATCTTCAGCAACACTTTCGCGAACCAATCCAATATGTTCTTGTGGACGACCACTACGACTATATTTTTCAGTTTTTTGATCTTCCACGGAACCGGTCTCTTGAAATTTTCTAATAATTCGACTAATAGTGCTTTCTGATGGACGATTATGTAAACAATAAAATTCACGTAATTTTCTAAAAACTCTTTTCACAGAACCCTGATTTTCATAAAATAATTCAGCAATTTGAACGCGTTGTTGTACCGTGTACGAAGCCATTTTTATAAATGTCATACATCACACTTTTTAAATGCCCACATACCCAGACAAATTCAGTGCACTATCTGTATTTTATTTATTCTTAAAAAAACCGTGCATTTTGAAACACTCTTTATAATAAAGTTTAAATATTAGCGAACCGTAGATTTCCCAGGAACCACTATTCAGAACGTGTAGAACCATTATTAAGAGCCACAATTCTGTTACTCTTTGTAACGAGTCTCAGAAATCCATCCTAATTACAGCCTTAGAGGAGATAGTCTATAAAACTTTAAAGAATATTTAACCATTATACTGGAAGTTATAAGGTACCTAAAGATAACAAAGTTCATCGAATTATATTACTAAAATGAGCAATATAAAAGATAAAAGCCTAATTTACTTAAAATATTATTTAATAAGCACAGAACTGAAATAAATTTAAAAATAAAGATCAATTGCATGGATCATAAAAACATAACCAAACCTTATTTCAAAATACTGCATTGAATAAAGTTATTTTATTATTATACAGAGTGTTTCAAAAAGAATATACATATTTCGAATGCATATATTTATTAAACTTTAAGACATACGAATATGAAACTTTACACACATATTTATGAACCTCTCAAGTTCAGATTACAGATGTTCAATATATCCTCCATCAGCGACACGAACAATATCACATCGATACTCAAATTCCTCCCATACTCGGGCAAACATGTCTTTCGTCACCGATGTTATGGCAGTACGGATCCGGTTCTTCAACTCTTTCAGGTTCTGTGGTAGTGGTGGTACATAAACGTTGTCTTTTACGAAACCCGACAGGAAGAAGCCACAGGGTGTCAAATCCGGTGACCGCGGAGCCCAGCTGAGACATGCTAAGTCACTAGCTCCTTGACGACCAATCCAAAGGTTCGGTAGAGTTTCATTCAAATATTCACGTTTTTGGTGTCTCCAGTGAGAGGGTGCCCCGTCTTGTTGAAAAATGAAGTTGACTTCGTGCAGCCTCGGAAACAACTAGTTTTGTAAGATAGCGAGATACTGCTGACCGTTAACCGTGTTTCCATCAAAGAAGAATGGGTCGTGAACAGATGATCGGAATATCGCACAAAAGAAATTGATTTTAGGCGTGTCTCGTACATGTTCAATGGCTGCATGTGGGTTTTATAGACCCCAAATTCGAACATTGTGTTTGATTACTAGGCTACTAACATAGAAAGTCGCTTCATTACTGAACACGATGCGTTGTGCGTAAGTGTTATCATTGTCAATAGCATCATGAATCTCGTTACAAAATGCAACACGTTTCCGTTTGTCATCAGGACGCAGAGCTTGTAACAACTGTAACTTGTACGGCTTTATAACCAACCGACGTCCCAAAACACGCCAAATTGTTGTTGTACGCAGTTGTAACTCCCGACTGGCACGACGAGTTGATTTTGAAGGATCGCGTTGGAAAGCAGTTTGAATTCGTGCAACGTTTTCTTCAGAAACACGAGGGCGGCCAGGACTCTTTCCTTTACATACACATCCTGTATCTACAAACTGTCGATACCATCTGCGAATGCTCCACCCATTCGGAGTATCAATCTGGTAGCTGAACCTGAAACGTCTTTGCACCGTAATCACGGAATTGCACCTCCCAAACTCGAGAACACGAAATGATTTCTGCTGCGGAGTAGCCATTTTAATCATATGACGTTACCGAGAAAAACAGAAGACAACTGACATCTAACGGCTATTAAATAAACTAGACTATGTATTCGTTTCTCCAATAGCCGAGCCGAGGAGCAACTATCTATAGTTTGGACAAAATAATACTTTGTAATACGCTTTGAAACACGCTGTATTTTATGAGTAGATATTTGAATTAATTTAGATTTTTTCCCATTAACGCATTTTATATACTTTAACACATTGGATAAGTTAATTATTAGATAATTTTACGAGATAAAATTGATTAACTAACATCGTAAAATTGAATTTATCTATGACGTAAAGTTACACACAGATTAAAGAATTGTATACACTTTAGCTGTCTTTCTTAGAGAATATTTCTTTAAACAAAAAAATAATTATCCATTTATTTAATTCAATATTTAGATTTGTAAAGTTTTTAGAATATTACTGTTTACATACTTGTGAAGTTTGTTATACTAATTTATTAAAATTGAGTTGATTATTTTGAAAAGTTGTTTATTTTTCAAGTCAGGTAATTCACAATTTAATTAGTACTTGAACAATTCGTTGTATTCGTTTTTCTGCCGCCTGGGATTTAAAAGTCAAATCATTTAAGCTAAACTGGAGCGGTATTTTTTTAAGTTTCAAAAGTAAATATTTATTTACTTTATTTATTACTCATTTTTTTTATCCACGTCGTTTGAAACGTAATGTTTTTGTATTCTGTTTACTCGCTTTGATATCTAACATTTAAATGCGTCGACTATGTCTATTGACATGTTTAATGCTCTTTTTATGGCAACATTGGCCAATGCAATAGAGATGTTGTTTATATTGATTATTATCCGTGTATACATGAAGGAATTCGAAATGCGATAGTTGAATTGCTGATTAAACAACTTATTTTACTTCCGCTCTTTAGTAATCATAAATAGGCATCTTTTGTTTTATTCGAGAATCAGCTGTAGTGTTTGATTTAAAAACGTAATTATAAACATTCAAAAAGTAATTAAGTGTAATATTTTGAACGTATTAATTCTGTGAACGTAAAGGGTGTTTCAAATTGCGCGGTTTTTTTAAGAATAAATAAAATATAGATGGCGCACTGAATTTGTCTGGGTATGCGGGCATTTAAAAAGTGTGATGTATGACATTTATAAAAATGGTTTCGTACACGGTACAGCAACGCGTTCAAATTATTGAATTATTTTATGAAAATCAGCGTTCTGCGAAAAGAATTTTTAGAAAATTACGTGAGTTTTATGGTTTACATAATCGTCCATCAGAAAGCACTATTGGTCGAATTAATAAAAAATTTCAAGAGACCGGTTCCGTGGAAGATCAAAGTGAAAAATACAGTCGTAGTAGTTGTTCACAAGAAAATATTGGTTGATTCGCGAAAGTGTTGCTGAAGATTCTAAAATGTCCATTAGACGACATTGACAACAACTTGGCTTAGTGGATCAATAACATGGCGTATTTTACACAAGAATTTAGCTTTGAAGGCATATATGGTTCAAATAACACAGGAACTGAAGCCATTAGATCATTTAAAACATCGTTCATTTGTCAATTTCATCAATGAACAACCAGCTGATTTTTCTTAAAAAATAATGTTTTCCGATGAGGTACATTTTGAACTTGGTAACTATGTTAATAAACAAAATTGCCGTATCTGGGATGAGGACAATCCACGAATTATTCATAAGAAACCTATCCATCCTAAACGAGTTACTGTTTGGTGTGCATTATGGTCAGGTGGTGTAATTGGACCTTACTTCTTTGAAAATGCTGCTGGTGAAGCTGTAACTGTCAATTGCGATGGATATCGTCGGATGATAACCGAATTTTTATGGCCTGAATTAATGAATATTGATCTAGAGGACATGTGGTTTCAACAGGATGGCGCTACACCTCACTTCGCACACGAATCAATTGATTTATTGAGAGAAAAATTTCCTGGACGTGTAATCTCATGAAACGGTGATGTTAATTAGCCACCAAGATCATGTAATTTGACACCGTTAGACTATTTTCTTTAGGGTTATGTGAAAAGTCAGGTTTATAAAAACAATCCACAATCAATTCCTGCTTTGAAAGATGAAATTATTCGTGTCATTGGTGAAATAGAGCCTTAATTATGTCAAAATGTCATTGAAAATTTTAACAAAAGAGTAGACGTCTGTGAAGCTGCAAGAGAAGGCTATTTGGCAGATATTATTTTTCGCATATTAATGTCATAACTGATACTTCAATTACCAATGTAAAGTTTTTGAAAGTGAATGCAAATTATGTGTTTTATTTATTCTTAAAAAAAACCGAGAAATTTGAAACACCCTTTAGTTGGCGAATGTCTCTACCATATATACGAGGGAGCGTTTTTATATTCGCGGAATGAGCGGGTTGTAGAGGGGTGAGTAGGCGCATTGGGGGCGTGGCCTGTGCAGCGACTCATGATTAGTATAAATACGAAGTTTCATTGTTATTAGACAGTTAGTCTTTGAGCTATCGTCAACCAAGTAACATAATCAGGAGTGAAAAGTGAAATATGGAAAAAATCGAATATCGTGCCGTTATAAAGTTCCTTACCAGGCAAGGAAAATCAGTCGCGACCATAATGAATGTGATGTCATTGGTTTACGGCGACTCTTGTCCAGGAAAAACCATGGTGTACAAGTGGCATAGTTTATTTAAACAAGGAAGGGAATCCCTTGAAGACGACCCGAGGCCGGGCAGGAGCATTGAGGTGACCACGCCAGCACTTATCCAAAAAGTTGAACAAATTGTACTCGAAGATGCTCGACTAAAGAAGAAACAACTCGCAGAAATGGTTGGAGTATCCGATACAACAATTTTTAAAATCCTACACGATCATCTCGGCATGTCTAAGGTCAGCGCAAGATGGGTGCCGAAAAACGTGCTCACGCCGCCGCAAAAACAACAGCGCGTAGAGTGTTCGCGTGCATTTTTGGACCTCTGTAATGAAGACAAGGATACTGTATTGAGTGGAATTGTTACTGGAGACGAAACTTGGGTTCATCATTATGAACCTGAGTCCAAACAAGACTCCATGCAGTGGCATAAAAAGGGCACAGCACCTCCCAAGAAATTTAAAGTGTCACAATCAGCTAGCAAACTCACGGCAACGGTATTTTGGGACTCGGAAGGAATATTGTTGATTGATTATAAAGATAAAGGTGTTTCTATAACCGGAGAATATTACGCTTCAATATTAGAGCGACTAAAGGAAGCCATTAAAGAGAAAAGACAGGGAAAATTGACAAAAGGTGTTCTGCTTTTGCACGACAACGCGCCCGTCCACAAGAGCCGCGTTGCGTCAGCTGCCCTGCATAAGGTGGGCTTCGAAATTGTGAATCACCCACCCTACAGCCCAGACCTGGCCCCGAGTGATTATTACCTGTTTCCGAAAATGAAAAAAGAGCTGCGGGGTAAAAAATTTACTGCCGATGATGAAGTCAAGGAGGCAGTTTCGGCGTATTTTGCAGATAAAGAGAAATCATTTTTTTATGAGGGTATAAATAAATTAATTGAAAGATGTGAAAAATGTATCCGTCTTGCAGGTGAATATATTGAAAAAGGAAAATAATTTGGTTTTTCTATTTCCACCCCTTGTCCCCCATTCCGCGAATATAAAAACGCTCCCTCGTAAACTAAAATAAATTTTAAGAAATGTACGCAATGATATTTCACTTCAAAAAAGGCATTTCTCTTTTCAGACATACGATATATCCAATTTAATCGAAACCAAACGTTGGGGACGCTCGGGGCAAAAATATTTATGAACGCGACAGATGCCACTGGCGACAAACCCATATACACATGTCAGCGGAAAAAATGGGAAAAGGCAAGAAAAAGGAAAGTAGGCCGCGGCGGTCTTTTTAACGCGAATTTTCCTTCCCTCCCTTTTTTCATTGTTTAAGCTCGGAGAGTCCTTTTATTCCGTCAATTTTAAACGGAATCTGCATGAGATGAATATAAAACTATCACAGCTGTTAAAAACACGAATTCATGTATGGTCGACATTTTATATTAAAAATCTGTCGTTTACGAGTACGTGATATGATATATTCAAGCAGTGGATGATATAATATTTGATACGAAACTGAATCTATTTGGAAAACTGCCCGTTATAAACAAAGAACGCTTAGAATTTGGGTTCTAATTTTTTTTTGTTGTGAAAAAACATTAACCCAATTCCAAGCAAATGAAAAATTCAAGCCCCTGGATTGAAAAACTCAATGCATAGGGACCTATGATATTTTTTGCAGTAGGCTCTTAATGAAGTTGTACCGACCTGTCCTGTGCTTAAATAGTACGATAAATAAACGTCAGTTAAATGTTATTTATACGGACTACAGTCATGCGTTCAATACTATTGATCACGTGTTACTTTTGCAGAAGCTGTCATCCTTTGGCTTTAGCTCTCTGATAGAGTTCATTAGATCATGTTTGTTAGATACGGAAAATCCGTTTATTTAGAATGGTTACAAATCTAGACTCTCCCGTTCGACATCTAGACACCTTCAGGGCTCGAACCTTGGCCCGCTTTTGTTTAATTTATTTATTAATGACCTAGTAACATCTCTTGAATGTAATGTATTGGCTTACGCGAATGACATTAAATTATACATTAAGAATACAGCTGACGAAGAATTTTTACAAAACTATTCACAGGCGGTGATTCATTAATCTTCAAAAACATTTTAATATTTTTAATAAACAATAAAGGATGTGATTCGTGTTTTTATTGGTTACAAATTTGAAGTTATATTTAAAATTTATAACTCTTAAAAAGATCTAAACTCGATTTGCGTCTAAAATCTGGAAAATTTATTAAATCAAAAGTTGGGCCATTGTGATTATATTCAGAGTCCTCTGTGAATCTAAAAATGAAACCAAATTAACCACATATGCATGTACTCATACCTCATAGTCATGGTTATCGTCGACCTACTCACACGACTCACGATTCCATGTATTTTATCATCAAATTAATTTTTAAAATCGCAAAATAAAATAAATCTTGATTTCTTATTCACGTTTTGAAATCACAAATAGCATTTAATACATCAATTATTTTATACACACACAGTTAGCATCCGCTCAGTAGTGCGCTTCCGCAACTTGATGTTAAAATAAAAATTCTAAATTAAATTTTATTCAAACGCGATGCTCTATAGACATAGAACGTCACGAGCTGCATGGCCATCGTCGACCTACTTCGCTTGCAGCCCCCATCTATATATTTCTAACCAAAATTATTGAATCTACTTCGGTTGGGGCAAAAAATTAAATTAATTTAAACATTTTAAAGGTCGTATATAATCAAGCCGAACATGCAAAACCTCAAACTCCTCTTTATCAAACATGATTTATTAACCTAAAAAATTTTAATAGCGACAAAAAAATGTTTATGTATTTTTTTATTTTTCATATTATCGCTTTACGTATTCCCCCTTGATCGACCATGTCTCTACTTTATATACGCGGCGCTGTATCTACTGCACGCAGAGTCAAAAAGCTAAATGCAGCATTGACATCATCTGTCCAATAAGTTTTCTCCTTTTTAAATTTTCTCAAATTGATTTTTTAAGTCGTTCCAATTTAATTTACTTCGTTTAGAATTAAATTTTACTTTAGGTTTTTACTTTTTAACAATTTTAAATTAAATTCTTAGTGCAGTTATGTCATCTATCATCTATTTCTCTTACTAAAGGGCGTTTTTTAAGAGCTTGAGATTTTAAATGATAATAGAAGGCAGAAATATTGTTGGAATGAATTTTTTTATTATAATCTGGTAGATAATTTCGTGGCATTTATTTTTTAAATATGATTTCTGACATATGTCCGCCGCGGCTACAAGTTACATAGTCCATTCGATCAGTCCAATTTTTGACTACTTTTTCCAATAAATCTGGCCGTACGACGTCAATGGTAGCTTGAATATTGGCTTCAATGCTTCAAGTGTTGCTGGTTTGTCGGCATAAACCAATGACTTAACATAGCACCATAAAAAGTAATCCAGAGGCTTTAAATCGCACAAACGAGGGGGTCAGTGAACAGGACCACTTCTGGAAACAAAGTTGTTCCTAAATTTATTTTGCAATAAATCGATTGTTAACCGCGCTGTATGGCAAGTTGCGCCGTCTTGTTGGAACCAAATGTCGTCGATATTTAGCTGATTAATTTTGGAAACCAAAATTCAGTCAGCATGGCTCAATAGCGCTCGCCATTCACCGTAACGGCAGCTCCTTCCTCATTTCGAAAGAAATAAGGACCCGATGATGCCGCCAGCGTGTAAACCGCACCAAACAGTTAATTTTAATGGATCTAATGGTGATTCGTTAACGGCTTGAGGATTGTCTTCGCCCCAAATACGGCAATTTTGCTTATTGACGTAGCCATTTAACCAGAAATGAGCTTCATCACTAAACACAATCCTTTGAAAAACTTGCTCATCTTCGGCCAGTTTCAAATGAGCCCGATCAATAAAAATGCGATGCAAACGATGGTGGTTTGGCTTCAATTCTTGCCCGAGCTGTATTTTGTAGGCACGTAAGCCAAGATCCTTACGTAAAATTTTCCACGTAGTTGAAGGACAAAGGCCAACAAGTTGTGAACGATGACGAATCGACATTTCGGCGTCTTCTTCAATACTTCCCGCTACAGCAGCAATATTCTTTTCGGTACGCACATTTCTTTGTCTTGTCGATGGTTTTGAACCGAAAAGAGAAAATTAGTGCGAAAACGATCAATAACTGCACGAATTGCTTGCTCAAATTATGTTGACCGTAAAATGGACGAAATGCTCTATGAACTTCGCGAACATATTTATTTCTTTCAAAGTAAATTTCCACTATTTGGAAGCGTTATTCTGGCGTTAAACGATTCATGATGACTTGCCAAACCTTACTGAACAGAAATGTCAACTCAGTTTGACATTATCAGCTGTCAAACCATAGTTATCGATATCGATAGTTCTCATGCAGCTTAAAAAACACCCATTATATTTGGTATATTATTTTTAAAGAAATAACTTAAACAAATCCTCTATTATGATCTATATATATATAACTAGTTTCGTCCACATTTAACCACAGTTATCATTAAATTTAATATTGTTTTCAATTTAATCGCGCGCAGAGCCTACATAACCTTATATCAAATATATACCTAGGGATGGTACTTGCTATTTGGGTTTGCACGCAACCCAGAATTTACGAAATTGTTTTTTAGCAAGTAAAGGAAACGGTAAATTACGCAACAGTACACATCAAATGTAAATAAAACATAATGTGCAGTTTGAATGTGTTTTTTACAAGCAAATTTTTTTTCAAGAGAACAAAGATGTGTCACAGACTGTACAATTTTTAAGCCATCGTACTTTAAGTCTGGAAATTTATGAACTTCATTAACCCACGTTCTCTATCAATCTATCCACTATCCACTATCGCCACCTACTGAGATTATTGCGCTATAAATGAAAACAGTAACATAAAAAATACCACAACTGTTTTCATAGTACTGAGACGATGTACTAAATTCACTCTGTGAATTAACTAGGCGCATACGTTTCGAGTCACAACGACTCTAATACACTATATATATATATATATATATATATATATATATAACAACTCAAATAACCCTGTTAATTAATGAAATCGTCAATTAGTTGCTAGCTCGATTCAAATTTTGTCTTCCGCATAGACTTGCAGTATAATTACTGGTAAATTACAAAAAGAAACACATTGAAATTAATTTTATTTCATATAAATAAGACAGAACGCAAAAGGATGCCGATTTTTTATAACACGCGCAAAATTTAAAAACCTTTTAAACTGTATATTATCTGATGAGATCAATTCGGAAAACCCCTTTATTTATCATTTCTATTTTGATCAATTAAGATTAATATAAGCCCTTTCCACAATAATTTTCGTATTCTGTATACGTATTCGTCATCATCGGCGGATATTTAATCACAGTGTCGTACCCGGAACTACGGCAAAACCCGCACAAAGACAAAATCCGTATCAGACTTACACCGTCGAAAAACAAACACACACCAATGTCTTTGTCTTTCATCAAAATACGTATACATAATACGAAAATTATTGTGGAAAGGTGTTATATTAACCTTAGTTAACTAATTTAATCATCCACAGTCCCCAATTTTATCTTCATTTCTATATTATTTTGATTAATGGGCCATCCTTTTCATATACAACTCCTTACAATTTAACACAATTTCCATTAGTTCTATTAAAAAAAATCGTAAGAAATAAAAATGATAAAGTAATAGTTTATTGAATCTTTTCCCCTCCCCTTAACACCAGGTGGACCAATTCTGTGGATGGCCCTAGGTCCTTGCCGCGTCGAGGTGTTAAATCCAGGCTGCTCCAGTTCAACAACAACGGCGGGTACGTGAATGTCCGTCTTAAAAAAAAGCACGTTCAATTTTTCAAAATTAAATCCATTATTGAAATTCCGCTCGGAAAAGTCACGTATTTCAATAAATACGATAATTTTTTTTCAATTAAATTCATTTAACCCCGCGCGGCAGGACTTATAAAAAGGGCTGTTCACAAAACACACCGCCATCATAAAGAATATTTCTTAACGCATCAAAAAAATAATGTGCCATTCTTATGTTCGTTTGTTTAGTACCTAAACATAACCTCAAAGTTTCGAAACAGCCTCTAACACAGTCCTGGCGCGTCGGTGTTTATCATTTGCCCTTGCGTTATACCTATTTGACAAAGCGCAATTCTTGCATCGTTAAAATGTTCTAATTTTGAATTGGTTTTGACCATTTTATCGTGCTAATGTTATAAATATTCTGTACGAAACTTTGAGTGTATTACAAAATAAATTTAAAAATTGCAGAGTTTTTTTCCAGGTTCTTCACACGTTCTTTTTGTTCACTAAGCCATTTGATACCTACTGTTCAACCAATTGATCTTTAGGCGAAGTATTACAAGGGTACAATAATATATAGTTAGCCTTGGAAGCTTCCTCGCATAAATAAAGTAATGCAACATTTTTTTTTGTGTGAGGCAAAACGCATGAACGCCCCTTCAGGGAAGAAACCAAGATCCCCGGTATGCGGGACTCACGCCCACTAAAAAACCTCACTTTGTAAAGGTAAACCTCCATCTCGGACTTCAGTATGATACCTTGTATTTGGCCTTGATTGATTACCGCCGTTGCTTCGGTCTCGCTTGCCTTCATTCTTCTTCAGTCTCTTTGCGAATCTGGCGATTTCCTACCAGCGGTCGTATCCAGACAAAATTATTTACACAACGTTGTCAGGCGTCACAGAACCAAATTACTCACGATGCCATCGTAAGCACTTTACACTCTCACTGCTAATGAATAACTGCGCCCATTGACATGGCGCGGCGCCTGCTATGTACGTATGAACGTGTCTCAACATGCACCAACAAGCAGCTTCCTACGATTCATTGTAGCGTCACATTTCAAAACTTTCCTAGTACCCTTTGTATGAATTCCTGATGTTACTGATGCCGTTCTTGCTAAAGGGGGCTTCATCATTAAACAATATTTTCGACAAAGCCCCATAAAGCTTGTAAAGGTAGGATATGGTACGGGTACAAACCGAAATTGTGTAAAGTTCTCTATAGTCTCATGCGGTCTACGCTAACCTGTTGCCTATTCTTCGGATACAAGTCAACCATATTAATTAAATATATTAAATTGTAAAAATTAAAACATGCGACATTAATGCTAGTATAACTGCACAGAAAAGACCAATCGGTTGTAAGCAATGCATCATATAGAGCATTAAAAATGGCTTTTTTGAAATTGTATGCTTGCTCATTCGAACACGATTCAAATTTTGGACAGTATTCTCGACAGACTGTAAGATTCATCAAAAGAGTGGGTTGTTATGATCGATGGGTCATCATTACAAAGAACTGTACACTACATATTTGTTAATACTAGGTCAAGAAGGCGATCATTTTCAAAGTAAATTAAGCTATTGAAGTATACGAAGGAATTTTAAAAAAAAACCGTAAAAAACTACAAAAAGAAAATCGAAATTTGAAAGCTTGTCATCGAAAGATCAGGAGATATTTCCCTTTTCTTAACAGCAAACTTTAAAACGTCCTTTTTCTGTTCAATTGTAACACTCCTGGCCACACAAAACATAAACACACATTGCCGAAGACAAAAATACCACCGCCAAGATCGATTGGATGAACAGCAAGACTAAACAACCAATTCAACACCTACACGACGTTCTCAAAGGAATTAACGGCCCGATGTTGAACAAATATTGAACACGTGTTACTTTTTTAAACCCTAATATGTTGTTCGTTTTCAGGTATGTTTTTACAATAGTTTCTTACTTGATAGGAGTCTTCATTTTTGCGACGATTGTAGGTAGGTGTTTCTATTTATAATATTCTAAGCTAGTAGAAGTGGTTGGAAAATATTTAATTGCAAATAATTTCTTAATTAATTCTGTCTTAAAAACAATAACACTTGATACTACGTGGTCCATTCCATAAATTACTTTCTAAGTACTGTTAAGGATATTCTGTTTTGAAATCCCTGTGTATTGAAAAAAACACGCAAATGTTTTATACAATTTTATTTGAACAGCGAACTGTTCGGAATGTGAAAGTATATGTGCATATACCAAAATAATGTACTCGTAAGTATAAATATAACGGGTGTTTTTTTTAGAGGTATAGAACTTTGAAATGGAATAAAACAAATATGATTTTTTTAAATTGACATGAAATTTACTTTATTCGAAAGATAATCTTCTGGCATTATAATTTAAATATGACTGCTGACATATGACCACCACGGCTGGCTCGGACGTAGTCTAATCTGGAAACAATTTTCGTTTTTTCCAACATTTGTGGCCGTATATCGGCAATAACGCGGCGAATGTTGTCCTCCAAGTGGTCAATCGTTTCGGGCTTATCGGCGTAGACTAGCGACTTCACATATCCCCACAGAAAATAGTCAAGCGGCGTTAAATCGCACGATCTTGGAGGCCAATTCACGGGTCCGAAACGTGAAACTATGCGGTTACCAAACGTTTCCTTCAATAAATCAATTGTGGCACGAGCTGTGTGACATGTTGCGCCGTCTTGTTGAAACCACAACTCCTGCACATCATGATTGTTCAATTGAAGAACGAAAAAGTCAGTAATCATGGCTCTATAGCGGTCACCATTGACTGTAACGTTCTGGACAGCTTCGTTTTTAAAGAAGTACGGACCAATTTTTCCACCAGCCCATAAAGCACACCAAACAGTCAGTTTTTCTGGATATAACGGTGTCTCAACATACACTTGAGGATTATCATCACTCCAAATACGGCAGTTTTGTTTATTGACATATCCATTCAACCAAAAGTGAGCTTCATCGCTAAACAAAATTCGATTATGAAAATCGGGATCAACGGCAATCTTGTTTTGGGCCCATTCACCGAATCTACGCCTTGCTAGGTGATCGTGTGGCTTCAATTCTTGCACGAGTTGGATTTTGTAAGGTACACAAACCTAGATCTTTCCGCAAAATCTTCCATAAAGTGGATGGACACATATCCAATTCCTGTGCACGATGGCGGATAGACTGATTCGGGTCTTCCTCTACGCTACGCTCTACAGCAGCAATGACTTTTTCTGTACGCACTGTACGACGTCTCTCTGGATGCGTGTTATCATTTAGAGTATACGTGGTGCGAAAACGTTCCATAGTTAATCGAATTAATTGCTCTGATGGACGATTATGTTGACCGTAATATTGACGTAGTGCGCGATACGTATTTCGAACAGAACCATGATTTTCAAAATAAATTTGCACAATTTGCAAGCGTTGTTCAGGCGTCAGTTATTCGTGTTGAAATGACAAACCAAACTAAATATAAATCACTTAACAGCTGACAAAATGGCCGCCAGTTAAAAAAGTGTTGCCAACTTAAAGTTCTATACCTATAAAGAAAACACCCGTTAGTAGTTCAAATACTGAATAGAAAGAAACAGTTAAAACAGTTTTATACGTACAAAAATCAGTTCAAATGTGCAGTAAACGAAAGTAACGGGTGGCGCAAAAGTAATGTCATAGATTGAACTGGCTGCCATTTTTTATAAATGGCAGCCAATTTTTCATAAAAAGTCATTTGAAAATGTAAAATTGATGACATTAATTGGAAACAATTATATCTCTCTCAAATGGCCACCTCCCGAGTTGATGCATAATTGCGCTCGTTTTACGGCATTTTGAATTGTTGCTCGCAAAACATCTGGTTCCAAAATGGCGATTTCTTCTTCAATGTTAGCTTTCAAGACTTGCAAGGTTCGTGGTTTGTTGTGGTAAACGCGAAATTTTAAAAAGTCCTAAAGGAAGAAGTCTGGTACTGTTAGATTTGGCGATTTGGACGACCAGTTCGAATCGCCAAAACGGGAAAGCACTCAACCTCGAAATTGGTGTCTCAAAATTTCCATCGTTGCCCGAGCTGTGTGAACGGTTGCTCCATTCTCTTGAAAGCAACAATGATCGTAATTCATTGCAGCAACTTGAGGCAAAAAGGACTTGTTTAGCATCTGCCTGTAACGCTCACCATTTACAGTTACGGTGGAGCTATTGGCGTCCTCAAAAAAATAAGGGTCAATCACTTTTTCACGGCAAATGCCGCACCAAACAGTCACTTTGAGGGGATGCAATGGCTCTTCATGCATTTCATGTGGATTCTCTGTGTCACAGAAACGCAAATTTTGCTTTTTAACATAACCACTTAAGTGGGAATGGGCTTCGTCGCTCATTACGATTTTTGATACGAAATTATCCTCTTCTTGCACCAAGTTGAGTATGGCAGTATGTTAACCTTGTCCGACGGTCAGCAGGCAGCAATTTGTAAACAGTTTGCACTTTGTAGCGGAACATTTTCAAATCTTTCACCAAAATTCGTTGCAGCGAACGTTTGTTGATGCCTAATTGTGTGCATCGTCGTCTCGTTGATGTTTGTGGATTCTCTCTGATGTCGTCAGCAGCGATGCTCTCGGTCGAAGGAGCAATACGAGGTCGGCCACTTCTTGCGAAATCTGTAGTAGACCCAGTTTGTACGAGGCGTTCAGACAAACACTTAATTGTTCGAGCACATGGAACACGACGACGAGGAAAACGACGACGAAATTCACGCTGCGCTCAAATAACAGATTGTAAATTTGTCAAATAAGCGGTAACAATAATTCCACGTTCTTCAGGTGTGTATCACTCCATGGCTTGTTGTTACCAAATTCTCTGTATATTTACATCATAAGTGTCAAAGCGCAGTGACATTTAACGCCATCTGCAAAAATGGCAGCCAATTCAAATTATTACATTACTTTTAACGTTTAAATATCAGTTCAAATAAGCACGTACGAAACTAAAATAGTTCAAATACCTAGCTTCGCGCTCAACGCATCGATGTACCCATGCACCCCCAATCAAGTTCAAATATTCGCCACTCTGAATCTTGAACCTCTTCGGGAAGCGTCTTGCAACTGCCCGGCAGCAACCGTGACGCAGCCGGTCAGGCCGATCTCGGCCCCCTAACGTACAAATCGTACACGACGACAAAAGTTACTGCTGACTAGTACATGTTCGTTAATTTAAGTATACTAAGTGAAATAAATGTAATTACTACATAAAATACATTATAATATACGTAAAAACACATAATATACATACAATACATTACAAAGAAAAATAAGATATTTTAATTTTAATATTGTTAAGTCTTTAAAAAGTACAGTTCAATCAAAAATAGCAAAATTAGTGCACCTGAAAACTTGATATTAAAACGTTTATACTTCATATCTACCTGAAATTTGTCATTGGTATTGCTTGTAGGTGTCGTAAATTGTGGTGTATATATAGAGCAGAAATTTTTCCTTTTTTTACGAACAAAATTTAATTTAAAAATACAAAGAACACAAACATAATCAATATTCGAAATATAATATATTTTGCACGTTACGATAGGAATATTTGAACAATGAATTTAATGGGAGATGTATGAAGCCAGGGGTCCCTTTGCGTGGTCTTCAAAGCCTCCGAATTTAAATTCGTTGGACTTCAGTATCTGGAATTATTTAAATGGTTTAGAAAAACGCTGTTGCCAGATAATTCCAGAACGATCCGGGTTTTTTGAATGCGCGTTTCCTTTGAAAGAAGATGTAGATTTTGTGTCGAAAGGACGGCATTTTAAACATTTGTTTAGTTATAATCGTTTTGTGTAAAAATACAATAATACCTAAATAAAAACCACGAAAGCAAGTCTAATCTGCTATTGTAGAAAATTCATTGTTATCTCGTAAAGTGTTGACTTGCAAATATACGAGGATGGTTCCATAAGTACCCGGCCTGATCTAGAGATGGCGGTAGTTGTTTGAAAAATATCACTGTATTAGAAAGTACACAATCTATAAAGCATATGTTTCAAGTTTGAAGATGCCACGTTGTTTAGTATTCGTTTGGCAGCCATCAATAGTGAACGTTTTCGGTGAATTTGTAAAAATGGAGAAAATTGGTCATTGTTACATGATACAATACTTTTATTTGAAAGGTCTCAGCCTAACTGATATAAAAGCTGAACTGGATTCTATTTTGGGTGAGTCTGCTCCTTCGTTTACAACAGTGAAATATTAGGTAGCAGAGTTTTAACGAGGCCGTACGAGCTGCCACGACGAGCATCACAGTGATCGACCAAGTGAGGTGACGACTCCAGAAATGTTGAAAGTGCGCAAGCTAGCAGACATAGTATGAATTTCAAAAAGAGCGGTACATCTCATATTATCTGAAAATTTGGACATGAGAAAGCTGTGTGCAAGATGGGTGCCGCGTTTGCTCACACTCGAGCATAAACAGTGTCGTGAAGATATTTCAATGTTTAGCGAAGTTTCACAGCAACAAAGCAGAATTTTTGCGCCATTTCATAACCATGGATGAAACGTGGGTTCATCATTTCACAGCCTAGATAAAAGAACAATCAAAATAATGGGGTCAAAAGGGAGAACCGGCTCCAAAGAAGGCGAAGACCGTTTCATCTGCAGGCAAGGTCATGGCATGGGTTTTTTGGGTTGCGCGTGGAATAATTTTCATTGACTATCTTGAAAAAGGAAAACTACCAACGGCAAGTATTATGCGAACTTATTGCAACGTTTGGGCGAAGAAATCAACCAAAAACGGCCGCATTTGGCTAAGAAGAAAGTGTTGTTTCATCAAGACAATAGACCAGCTCACAAATCCGTTTATGCAATGGCCAAAATTAATGAATTAAAGTTTGAATTGCTACCTCATGCATTCTATTCGCCAGATTTAGCTCCCTCGGATTATATTCTGTTCCCGAACTTGACAAAATGGCTCAGTGGTCAAAGATTTGCCAACGATGAAGTGGTGTCGGCCGTTAATGGCTATTTTGGGGAGCAAGACAGCTTTTATTATAAAAAAGGTATCGAACTTATTGAACATCGCTAGGAAAAGTGTATAGAGCTGAAAGGAGATTATGTTGGAAAGTAAATATATTTTATTATGTTTTCTTTGTTGGGTCGGGTACTTCCGGGACCACCCTCGTATGTTTATTAAAGCTTTTTACCTTATTTTCGTTCATACTACTTTCCCTTACAATCTTTAAGCGTTTTAAAACACCCTGTATGTGTATATAAATGTATATTATGTGTCAAGAACTTGACCGCTGGAAATAGCAAATAAAGAATAAGTCTATCCCTTTCCGGCTTTGAATTCCTGATATTCTAGAATGAGGAATCAATCGAAATGAAAAGATTGACCCCAAAGTGGTGGTATTCATAATATTGCTTTAATCAAAAAAGGCAAAAAATCCTTATCAATCAATGATCGCACTATGTATACGTATTTCGACAACTAAGTTGTCATCGTCAGCAGACTGTTAATGATAGCGTTGTACTTGGATCCGCGGTAAAGCTCACACAAAAAGAACACACTGATCTTCACGTGAAATCTAAAAGTCAATATCTTCTGGTCCTAAAATTAACATTTGTAATAATGTACGCGCCCGCAATCACTTACGAACTTTTTTAACGGTCGTATCTTCTTATAGAGACGATAATACCCTAGTCAGTATTATACACGTACTGTAGTAACTGTCTAATTCATGGTAATTGTTTATGCTTTTGATTAATTGAAGACAATAACACGTGTTTCACTAAACTGGATTGCTCAGACAATTTAAACTTGATCTACGAGATCGTTCTTTATATCGAATTCCTAGTGAACGTTTTGTTTGACCGGTGTATTTTTTGGCACAATCTCGGCAATTTATTTCATAAATCCCGGATTTCTAATTAACCTCGACTTTATCCTTCGTATTTTCTAAAAGAGATTTCGCAGTATATCTGGACCTAAGTGTAACTTGAAATTAGCCTTCTTTAAGAACCTTACTTAAATTTTTTGTAACTGACTGAAACGTTAAGCATATAAATTGTTTATCGCGATTGTTTTGAGGCGACAAGCAAGTGGTATCACGTCTTTTGTCTTTTTTAAATTAGGTTTCCCAATTAATCACATGATTATTTCCGAAGCAAACCATTGTGTCTCGATGTTTTTAATAAAATTTTCCTTTCGTATCTCAATTTTATGAATAGAAAGCTAAATATAAACTGTGTCAAATATCGTGAAAATATCACCTACATACCTAATCCGTACTCTTGGAAAATATTTAATATTTTCAACCTCAGAATGACTCATGAATTAATCCTCTATAATTGGACAATTATCTTTCTCCAATTCTCATGAATTAATCCGCTGTAAATAGTTAATTGTCTTTCTCCATTTATAGCGGATTAATTATCATATAAATTGATATTTTCTGAGGAGAAACCAATGTTAACAGATTTATGACGATGAATTCAAATCATAGTATGCAAAAAGAGACGGGTTATTTTTACTTCATATTAATCGTTTCCCATTAACGAAGGTGAGATACGAAAGATAATTAAATTTTATTAAAAACATCGCGAGATAAGATGATTTTTATTCGGAAATAATTATGAAATTAATTAGGAAAGCTTACTTAAGAAAAAAAAAAACAAAAAACGTAACGAAGGTTTTTAAGGATCACAGATTTCGAGTTACATTTCGGTCCAGAAATGCTATAAATCTCTTTCAGAAAATGCGGAAAATGGAGTTGGTAAACCAGAAATCTGGGATTTAAGGAGTGGTTTTTTTTTCGGAGGCGGGGAAATAAAGCACAGAAAAATATTTTTAATACTCATGAAGTTGATTTTATTTAAAAGATTTCGGGCATGTCGCCGCCGCAGCTGGCGCATAATCTGGAGGTCCAATTTTCACACACTCTTCGCAATGTGGTTATGTCGAAAAGCAGAATTGTCGGATTTACAACGATGATAATCCACAAGCAATTGTCAAATCACAATTACATCCAGAAAAAGTTACCGCTTGGTGCGCTTTATGGGCCGGCGGAAGCATTGGTCCATACAAAGGGTACTAGGAAAGTTTTGCAATACAGCTTTGTTTATCTAATTTTATCAAAGTACTTTCCTCTACAGTCAATACAACTCTCCATCCTCCGACACCAATCTTTAAACCAGTTTCACTAGGGAGTAAAGCACACTCCTTGTCCCAAGCCCACAGAAGGTCATCGTCACTGGAAAACCACCTCCCTTTTAGTTTCATTTTCACATGCGGGAACAGTGCAAAGTCGCAGGGAGCAAGATTTGGACTGTAGAGAGGATGTTAGTTAGGTAGTTTCAATCCTGTCCTGGTCAAATATTCGGTGCAGGCTTTGGCGCGGTGAGCTGGAGCATTATCGTGATGGGGAACCAGGTGTCCATTCTTGACTTTGGCCGCAAGTTCTTCATAGATCCAATGACTGTAGGCAGGCACTGTTCAGTATACTACTTAGCTGTGACTATCTTCTGTGTGTCCAAAACGACGCGTTTCGCAATTCCACTCAGTTTGAAAAACACAGCTATCATTTTCTTCTTTACAGATCGGGATTTTCTGACAATTACGAGTGTGTCCTCATCATCAAAGACCCAAACTTTGTTTTGAGCTTTGGTCGGCACATCGTAATAGTACAGTCAAGTCTCGCCACCTGTCACGATATTGTCCCTTATTAAACTTTTTTAGCATCTCCCGGCACCAAGTCACACGTCGTGTCGTCTGCTCTTCAGTCAGTCGATGCGGCACCCAAAGAGAACAAAGTTTCTTCATGTGCACATGATCATGCAGAATCGAACGAATTGCTGATGCATTTAGGCCTGAAGTACCCTCTATCAGTTGGTAGATCACTCGCCTGTCCTCGCCAAGCATTTTCCTCACAGTAGTAACGTTTTCCTCCGTAACTGACTTTCGTGGCCTTCCCGGCCTCTCAGCATCCTCCACAGTTAAATTTTCCCTTTGGAATTCTCCATACCACCTGAATACCGTTGTGCGATGTGGACAAACATCACCTAGTGCAAGAATCATGTCTTAGAAGTACTGGTCTATGTTTAAACCACACACGAAATTGTAACGCAAAACTGCCCTTATCTCATTTTGTGACCACGATACCATCGCAAGCACTTTACACTCTAACTGCTAATGAATAACTGAGCCCATCGACATGACGCGGCGGCTATTGCGCACGTATGAACATGTCTCAACATGCAGCAACAAGCAGCTTCCTACGATTCATTGTT
Source organism: Dermolepida albohirtum (assembly GCA_031893035.1). Taxonomy (NCBI): domain Eukaryota; kingdom Metazoa; phylum Arthropoda; class Insecta; order Coleoptera; family Scarabaeidae; genus Dermolepida; species Dermolepida albohirtum. Next base: position 62,303 of record JAVIWB010001504.1, on the reverse strand, counting down.
CCGTCATATTGCAAAACTTTCCTAGTACCCTTTGTGTACTTACTACAGTAAGGGTTTTTTGCCTTTTAGAATTAAAAAAAATTTACCCTCATAATATTATTTACATATAAAAAGCGTACGAAACACGTAACTAATAAAAGGTAAAATAAACAAATGAAAATATTCCTAAACATACTCCGACGTGTATAATATCACTTGCCAATCAATATTTTTCTATAAAATTATAGTCAATAATTCGTTATTTAGTAAAATATCACTGCATAATGTTAATATTCGAACATTTCCTTTTCCAGGTCAAGTAGGAAACGTTATAACGAATAGAAATGCGAACCGCTTGGAATTCGAACGACTTTTGGATGGAGCCAAGACGTATATGAGACACCATAAAGTACGGTTCACTTCACCAATGTTTACAGATACTTTATTACGTCATTTCGATACGAATCAAGTCGTTACTAAAAAGTTTGCCATTTTTCGAATATCCGAATAACTAAATAGAAACTTTCAAACTTGTTTACACTGGACATATGCTACCTTTATTGGAAGTTTGGCCAATGGAGAAAGTTTTACAATACCTTAATATAATAAGTTTTGCATTCACCTATGATAAACTTAATATATACTTGTCTTAAACACATCTGCAAATGCAATAGTAAGAGTATTACGAACGAAAGATGTAATTAAACATTTTATAACTCGAAATACCCAAATTTGCTCCGAATTATTCAAATCTATTAGACAGGTCTTATCGATGGGATAAGGTAAAGATTTTATTGCATCCCCTTCTGTCACTCCCTCACTCTCTCTCTCTCTCTCTGTGTGTGTGTGTATGTGTGTGTGTGTGTGTGTGTCTTAAGGGCTTGACCCTACCCGTCTTGATCATTTAGAAAAGTTTAACACAATTTTTGTTGCAGTTTGATTGTTATTGTGGTGGTACAGTAAGTGAATAACAGTAGTTGAATTTGATGGAGCCTGTGGTTGATTGACTTGATCAATAAGGTTGATATATAACCTCTTTCCACATTAACTTTTGTAAATTCTGTATACGCATTTCGACAACCAAGTTGTCATCATCAGCAGATAATTTCAAAGTGTCGCACCTGGTAAAACACGGCGAAAAACAACCGCACGAAAATCAAACTCCGTACGCGATCCACACCGCGGCAAATCAATAAGTGTTTCTAAGCCATCTGGCAAGATAACTTTACATAACGAATGTTATGGCAGGAGACAAATCGGTAAAAAATTAAATCATAGTCACGTCAACAGTAAAATACTCCATTCGGCGGTATCAAAAATCAGGCGATTTAAAGAACCGCGATCGTCTAAGTCCGTCACAATAACCACCCCAGCATTTGGTCGTTTACTACAACAAATAAACGAAATCGCAGAAAGACAACACTAGAAATAGCGAGCGAATTCAATCACGGAAGTCAGTATTCGATTTCAGTTGCCACAGTTAAACGCCTGCTGACGGAAAAAAATTTACGCGGACGCGTAGCAGCTCGTAAACTATTGCTAGAGTTCGATTATTTGGAGAAGAAACTATGACTCATCAAGTTGATCAATAAGGTTGATATATAACCCCTTTCCACAATTAACTATTTGTAAATTCTGTATACGCATTTCGACAACCAAGTTGTCATCATCAGCAGATAATTTCAAAGTGTCGCACAAACAACAAACTCCTTACGCGATCCACACCGTTCAAAACCAAGATGTGCACTGTGTCTGTTTCACAAGATTTTTAAAAATTACTTTTACTTAAACTAACATGCACTACATTGAAAAAGGTTATTATGGCCAAGCAAGTGTGCAACATGTATTAGAAAATAACCACAGTGTTAATATGGATTGTTTACATTTGATAAAGAACGTGTACAATTATCGCGAACTGGACGCGTATGAAAGCATGCACATCTTAAAGAATTTAAGCCATGTGGTGAACTATAATGACGCCGGGCCCTTGCAAACCCCTCTTTTCTCTCTACTGAAAGACAGGAGGAACAATATCATAAATCACACAGACACTTGCTTGGCCATAATAACCTTTTTCAATGTAGTACATGTTAGTTTAAGTAAAAGTAATTTTTAAAAATCTTGTGAAACAGACACAGTGCACATCTTGGTTTTGAACGGTGTGGATCGCGTACGGAGTTTGTTTTTCGTACAATTTTTTCGCCGTGTTTTACCAGGTGCGACACTTTGAAATTATCTGCTGATGATGACAACTTGGTTGTCGAAATGCGTATACAGAATTTACAAATAGTTAATTGTGGAAAGGGGTTATATATCAACCTTATTGATCAAGTCAATCAACCACAGGCTCCATCAAATTCAACTATGACTCATCAAAATTTACGCGACGAGATTCTACCATAGGCGTAACACGGTGGCATCCAAACAATACTTAACCTAACTTTAATATTTCTGTATATATTTTTTACTTCAATTGTAATAATTTTTCACTTACCACTGATAAAATGGTTTTGAAAAAATAGTCTTTGATATAAATTATGAAGCTAACAAGTAAAAACAGCGAAAACAGCACACACACTATAAACACACGAACAACAATGGACACCACTGCAAACAGGGTCGCCCCTTCAGCGCATAATTGACTCGTCCTAAACCAAACTTCGTCCGAGCGCATTGACCTTGAAGTTTCTTCTCTAACTAATCGAACTCCTCGCTGAGAGAATCTACTGAAAAAACTAGAGTGATGAATCGTAATTGGACGATAGAAGAGTGGAAAAATGTTTTATGGAATGACGAATCAATATTTAAAGTGCGGTCAAAGGAAAAGAGTGTTTGGCAGACGTTCCGCTAATGAGAGAATATTTTCCGAATGCATCATACCAACAACAAAACACGGTGGCGGTTCGGTTACAGTTTAGGATTGCTTTCCTTACCCAAAAACAGGGAAGCTACACCGGATCGAAGGATTAATACGGAAAAAACATTATCGCGAAATATTAGAATCCCACACCGTTTCTTCTGGGCTGCGAATAATCAGGGAGAATTTTATTTTTATGCACAGTAACGGTCCAAATGTTTGAGTTGTTGTTTGGGCTGTTTCCATCTTTTGTGGAATTTAAGCATTCCGATGTTTCGGCAGTTACTCTACTGTCATCATCTTCAGGTTAGTCTTGATAAGGACTGTTGCTTCTTGCCAAAGTCATCACTATAACTGAGGTAATTCGTGTGGCTTGTATGTGTCTTCCTAGTTTTTCAATTTCTTGAAAATATCCTGTGTGGCCTTTGAACCAGTTCTCGATATTTCTAATATTTGTGGTCCATATATTTACTTCACCACTTAGCTATCTGGGAGATAGAAATTATTTCTTTAATTTCTCTGTATTTATGTTATAAGTACATGCGTAGTAACCATCTTTTTTGCGCATACGTAGTACTATTGGCGCGAACTGTTTATGGTTTGAAGTTCTTTAGTCTTTTTACTCTATCTCTATTGTCGTAGTTATGGCTGATATTTTCTCCAATCATAGGGAGCCAGACATCTTTAATATCAGGGCTTTGTGTACTTATGGCATTTGTTGTTGCAACCATGTATTCTATTTCTATCAGCTTTCGTTTAATTCAATGTTTCTCTTTTTCCAGGATTGTAGGTAGCTTCGTTTCATTCACCTCTACGTCCTTCTTCCCAAACATGTCGAGCCAGACGCGATTTATCTGTTTCTCCTTGCCGTTCATTAATTCTAACTTTACGGGGTCTGCTTGTCTCTCCTATATATAGTCGTCCACATACACATGGTATTCTATAAACGCAATTTTTCGTTCTTGGATTCTCATTGTCAGGCTTTGTTTTTTAGAATCGACCTGTTAGTGATTTCCACAACTATTCTAACGTTATAGTCGTTGAAGGTAATTTTGATGGAGCCCGTGGTTGATTAACTTAATCACTTAAGGTTGATATGTAACCCCTTTCCACATTAATTTTCATATTCTATATACGTATTTCGTCAAGTAAGTCGGCATCATCAGCAGATAATTAAACAGTGTCGCACCTGGAAAACTGCGGCAAAAACCCGCACGAAACAAATTCCGTACACGATCTGTACCGTCGAAAGTCAACAGTGTGCGTTTTGGCTTTTACGGTACAGATCGTGTACGGATTTGTTTCTTGCGGGTTTTTCCGTGCGACACTGTTTAATTATTTGTTGATGATGACAATTTAGTTGTCGAAATACGTATTCAGAATACGAAAATTAATGTAAGAAAGGGTTATATATCAACCTTAAGTGATTAAGTTATGGTCGTTGCCTATCCAACTGATCTTTTCTGATAGGCCCTTAACGTATGAAATTACCATTGTGTACACATTTTCTTCTGGTCGTTTATGATCTTCAAGTGTGTTATGCGATTCCTTGCTTGTAACAACGCTTTTTCTATGTAGCCCTTTAATTTTCGAAAGTTTGCTATAACTTCAAGCTCTTCCTTTTTATCTTGTTCATTCGTGCTGGATATGCTTGGTGCTCTATCGTGTACTCCATTTTTAGGATTGTAAAGATGATTAGAATCGAAGTGAAAAAATATTGCCTCGTGTGTCGGGTTTCTATTCACTCTAGTCGAGTGTTCCATTTGTACTTTCATGTACCAGGACATTCAAGAAAAGAATTTTGTTGTCTATTTCCATTTCCATTGCGAACTTGATGGAATCTTCTATGTTGTTTAGATGTGGTAGTACCCGTCTTTCGTAGTTTCCACATGCCGCCATATGACGAAAGTATTGTCAACGCATCTGAGACACATCTTTGATTTGAGATAGCATAAAACTACTGCTCTTCGTTCGATTCTTCCATATATACATATAACTGGTCTTCCAATAGGGACTTCCGAACTTTGACAGTTGATAGCGGCCATATTGTTGAAGCTACATTTGTCGAATTGGCTGCCATTTATTCAGTCTCTGCTTTGCTTGCTTAGTATGGGAGATAGCGAGGAGACCATAGATATACTAAAGTCCTATTGATAAAATTTATCCTCCACCTGAAGGTCGTATTGACTCAAATGGTTAGGAATTCTGGGATGGCTTCTATACTCAGAGTTGTTCTTTCATGTAGTGCGGTGTCTAGGGAGAATAACTGTTGCTAGTGTAGGTTGAGTTGGTACGTTAGTAAATAGGTTTGTGATGTCGAAACTAAGCAATTTATCATGTTCATCTACTTTCAGATTGTTTATTTTGTTCATGTTCTGTGTCAGAAATGGCTGATTGTGTTTTGCCCGATATCAGAGTGATTATTTCCAGTAAAAACTTCACCGACAGATGGCAGGAAAAATCCCGTAAAATAACAATTGGTCTCGAAGGGATACCTAGTTTATGAATCTTATGTAATCCATATAGATGCGTTGGACAAGAAACAATAGTCCTTATCAGGACTATCCTGGAACTTCACGATACTTAAATTCTCTAAACGATGGAAACAGCTCAAACAACTCGGATAACAGTCCATCATGATGAATTACACCTCACGAGAACGATTTGAAGCATACAGCCCGAATATGCAGTATTTGTATGGGCAAAATTAAGCGAATTTTTTATGAGATGGCCACCGCACAATTCAAATCTCAACCATTTTGAGTTACTTTGGGATTAGCTTGATAAAAAAAGTCCGAATTGTTAGTCCTACTTCCAAAGACACACACGAGTTGTCCAAACACCTATCGATGTTTGTTTTTTGTTATTTTGTTAATAATGAATATTAAAAATAAAATTTTCGTTAGATTTCGATAGTTGCTATTCTTTAGAATAACATATTTATTTATTTAGTATTAACTGCCTTTTACTTTTTCATTTTTTTAAACTGTCGTTAGTTGGTCAAACTTCAATGGACGGTAATTCACATATTTTATAATTACTTACACAATTTCACTGCTTAAGTTTAGATAACAGAACAGTCGATTATACAAGAAGTGTTCAAATGTACAAAAACTGTTTAAACAAAATCATCATTCGGACGCGATTCAAAAAATCGAAGATTAGTCATGATGTTATTTAAGATATTAGTAGAGCTGTCAAGTTCAACGAGGCGCCATAGTCGTCCACATTGAAGCGAATATTAGATAACAGGCTATACGTAATAATTATAATTTTGGTTTAATTCTCGTAAAATATTTATGTATTTCAGTATATTATTGAGTAGATAATTGTTTAAATAGATTAAATAACCAATGAATATCTAAATTGGGTGTAATGGTAGCGTAAATTCTTGTTATTTAGCCAGCGAAAAGATATGAATAGGCCTATTCATACGTTCAATGGATAGTAGTGAGACGTTAGACACCAGTAAACTTTAATAATATAGAAAAAACTATTAAAGACTTATTCTTTATATTCTTATTCTTCCGCGAAATATTATTAATCTCAATGCACTCGGTTATTTTTTTGCAGCATCTGGTATGTTTTCAATGGCGTTTCACTGAGCGATGTACGCTGCGCTGAAAAGATTTTCTTGTACAAATAAAATGATAGTTCCACATCTAGCGATGTGATATTACTTAAACAAAATAATTTTCGAAGTTATAATAATAATAAATCGTTATTGTAAAACAAGGTTTGCCAATTAGTAAACAAAAACATGAAAAGAAATTAAAAACAGCAATAAAATAAATGTAAATGGAAAACATGAGCCACGAAATAATAAACAAAGCATTCAAATTCAAAATAAGGCAACTAAATATGGATATAGGAGAAAATATGAGACTAAACTCATATTCTTAGTACTAAGGCAGAAAATAATATTAAAGTTTAAGAAAATGTCTGATAAAAGTCTATATAAGATCTAGAAGTCTATAGATCTCAGAATAAGAAGGAGTGATTCAAATATCCGGAAAAAACGCGGAACGCATGGCTTAAAGATGTAACTTACCATAAAAATGAAACATAAACAGTTGTGAAGGCAGAAGTTTCTCAACAATATTAATCTTCTTCTTTATTATTAAAAATAAATGAGAAAAATTCATTTTAATGGAAGTATGATTGTACAAACGTTACTTTTTAGATTAATATGTACAACCTATCCAAAATTAAGATTAAATATTATTGAAATAAATATTTCATGAAATTTTCTTTTTAATAGAAAAGTAATATATATACAAAAGGTACTTGGAAAGTTTTGCAATACAGCTTTGTTTATTTAATTTCTTCAAAGTAATTTCTTCAACACTCAATACACCTCTCCATCCTCCGAAACCAATCTTTAAATCAGTTCTGCCAAGTTTCACGGGAGTAAAGCACACTCGTTGTCCCAAGCCCACAAAACGTCCTCATCACTGGAAAACCGCCTCCCTTTTAGCTCCATTTTCACATGCGGGAACAGTGCAAAGTCGCAGGGAGCAAGATCTGGACTATAGGGAGGGTGAGAAGTTTGAATCCTGTCGTGGTGCAGGCTTTGGCGCGGTGAGCTGGAAAATTATCGTGATGGAGAAACCAGGTGTCCATTCTTGACTTTGGCCGCAGGTTCTTCATAGATCCAATGACTTTAGGCAGGCACTGTTCAGTATACCACTTAGCTGTGACTGTTTTCTGTGTATCCAAAACGAAGCGATTCCTTAGATTTTCTGACAACTACGGGTGTCCTCATCATCAAAGACCCAAACTTTGTTTTGAGTTTTGGTCGACACATCGTAATAATACAGCCAAGTCTGGTCATCTGTCACGGTGTTGTTCACATACCGAGATTGTTCCTTACTAAACTTTCTTAGCATCTCCCGGCACCAAGTTACACGTCGTGTCATCTGCTTTTTGTCAGTAGATGCGATACCCAGAGAGAACAAAGTTTCTTCACGTGCAAATGATCATGCAGAATCGAACGAATTGCTGGTGCATTTAGGCTCGAAGTACCCTCTATCTGTTGTTAGGTCACTCGCCTGTCCTCACCAAGCATTTTCCTCACAGTAGTAACGTTTTCCTCCGTAACTGACGTTCGTGGCCTTCCCGGCCTCTCAGCATCCTCCACGGTTAAATTTCCCCTTTGGAATTCTCTATACTACCTGAATATCGTTGTGCGATGTGGACAAACATCACCTAGTGCAAGAGTCATTTCTTCGAAGCACTGGTCTATGTTTAAACCACGCATGAAATTATAACGCGAAACTGCCCTTATCTCATTTCGGGGCCACGATGCCATCGCAAGCAGTTTACACTCTCACTGCTAATGAATAACAGCTCATGGACATGACGCGGCGGTTACTATGCACGTATGAACATGTCTCAACATGCAGCAACAAGCAGCTTCCTACGATTCATTGTTGCGTCGTGTTGCAAAACTTTCCTAGTACCCTTTGTATATATATTTGTAGGCCATAAATTATTGATATTCATTTCAAATTTATTTCAAATTCAAGGTAAAATGTAAACTACTGTTAAAATCTATTATAAAACTCCATCACAAATACAACAAAGATTATAAATATAGAAACATTAGCAGTGCAACTAATCGGATTTACTTGTGCTCGACAATAAATCACTTTCGCTGTCACTGATTTAACCATGTTTTGTCTAGATAAAATATTGGGCGACCCCCACCTCTGCAATGTTTTATTGTTCTCAGATATTTTCTTCTCCACCTGATAACTTCATCCTTTTCTATTAACATATTCTTCTTGTTAACGCTTTATATATCTGAAATATAAATTAAATATGAGTATGTTATAACATGAACAATTTTTCATTAACACTTACTTGAAATGAATGAGTTTCAAGAATCTGTGTAGAGTTGCTCTAGTCGTTCTTGGTATGGCCACATCTCTAGTTATTTCTCCCAATATTTTATTAAGTGTTGGAAGTTCGTTTTTAAAAAAACAAACCATGCAGCATCTGCCGTACAGTACTTTTGACAGATTCATCGAATTCTAGAAACTTTGAATGCCTGCCTACTCATTCTTTAGGAGGGCTGACTTCGCCTGTTTATATTCTTGGATAACTCGATATACATTTAGTTTGGCCAGCCCTACAATACATTACTTATAATATATTGTTATAGAAGTAATATTTCTACAACTTACTTAGCGTTTCAGAAATGTTCGTCACAATTGCTGTCGTTCCCATTGGTGGTGTTTGCAACGTTAACATTTTATATACATTCAAAGCTGTTTGTTTTTCTTCATGCGTCAGGTATCGCTCACGCTTTCTGGGTGGTAATACTAACTGTTTGCTAGAACCTTAGTAATCACTCATTTCATTTTTGTACTCAAAAGTACAGATTTTATTAAATAATACAGAAAAATATAGTAAAACAAAGCAAAAATGTAATTAAACGTTTACAGGTTATGAAAAATGGCGGAAATCTGGCATTCATTTATCCATACTAAACTTGCCTGTTCAAGAACCAATGAAATCTCTTAAAAATATGTACTATTTTGGCGCGATTTTCGAATCACTCCTTTTCATTCTGAGACAAGGTATAATAACAATACGACACATGAATGTTATAAGCGCTCTTTGTAGAACAAGCGAGGTAGACGCGTTTCTCGCTTTGTCGTTCAGTATAGTGGACGACAGAGGGAGGCGCTTGTTATTCATTATTTTTCTGTGACGAATTATAACTTAACTTATTAGTTGAAGAAAAGACGTTTTCCTTCGGTACGCTTAAATTATTCCACCATAAAACAAATGCTGTTAATCAAAAGGTACTTACACGATGACAACTCGCCTGAATATTCTAGAACTTCCCAAAACGGGCGTCACATGTTTCCGGTATCATGAACGGGACGACAAAAATAACCAGAACAGGCTCATCTTTTTTTAAAAGCCAGTTAATTTTTAAAAACAAAAAATATTCAAAACCATTAATCATTAATCCCACACCATCAAAATCTCTAATTAACGAACAACTAAAAAAAATAATATCCAAGAAACGAACCATTATTCCTTACCCTATTTATAATCAGACTTCATATATTACCACAAGAGGGCGCTAGTGATATCACAAAAAAGAACGACTTAAGTCAATTCAAACGAATTAATTACAGGTCATAGGCTGCCAGCGTTCACATATTCGACAATGTAGAATCTTAACGACATAAATTAAATCAGAGATAAATTACGAGTTTAAGAAATCGAATGGATCTGTAAAATGGAAAATTTAACGGCGTACTATGTTCATAAAAACGTTATTACATTACTACATACAACGATGTACACAAAATTTGCACTGATAACAAAATTAACATACAAATATAATAATTATCGCAAACTCTACATATTATTTTTAAGTCTAGAAGTTGTTTTATGAACTTCCTTACGTATTCTACTAGTTTTAGAATTATCACAACTTTGTGATATTAATACGAGGATAGTCTGAAAAGTAGTAAGAATGATACATAGGTGGCGCTCTAATTGGTAAAACAAATGCACTGTAATTTAGGTTGCTTATTTATATGTTTACGTTCCGATATTTAGATAAATCGGTTGATTAGTTTATTTTTGACAGCTGATTAAAAAAGAAGCAATACGTCATTTTTTTAAAATGGAAAAAGCAGAGTATCGTGCGGTGATTAAATACTTCGTAATTAAGGGTATGAAAGCTACCGAAATAAAAGATGAGTTACGGGAAACATTAGGTGAATCTGCCCCATCATCCGCCACAATAAGTAGATGGGTAAATGAATTTAAACGTGGTAGAACAAGCTGTGTTGACGAAGCGCGCTCTGGAGCACTCAAAATCGTGACTTCTAAGGAAATGATTATAAAATCCATAATATTATTACGCAGGATCGACGACTCAAAGTGAGAGAGATAGCAGACACGGTAAACATTGCAACAGAACGCGTACACCACATTTTAACGAAAGAATTGGGCCTTTCCAAGCTGATCAAAAGTTCACTCGTTTGCGCATTTCCAATGAATGTTTGGACCTTTATAAGCGGAATCCGGTTGATTTTTGTAGGCGATTTGTCACTTGCGATGAAACTTGGATACACTACAGTACACCCGAAACTAAACAACAGTCGAAACAATGGTTAGAACGTGGTTCTGCACTTCCAAAGAAAGCGAAAACCACTTTATCGGCAAACAAGGTGATAGCATCAACTTTTTGGGATTCAAAGGGCATTTTGCTCATTGATTACCTTCAGAAAGGTGCCACAATAAACGGACAATATTATGCAGAACTTCTACAAAAATTAAATGTTGAGATTCGTGCTAAACGGCCAGAAATGGCAAAGAAAAAGATTCTGTTTCACCAAGACAACGCTCCCTCGCAAACCAGCACAGTTGCGATGTCAAAAATCCACGAGTTGCATTTCCAATTAGTACCGCATGCGCCTTATTCGCCGGATCTAGCCCCTTCCGACTTTCACCTTTTTCCAAAATTGAAAACGGCACTAGGTGGAAAGAAATTTTCGTCTAACGACGAGCTTATCATCTTCGCAAATGAGTATTTTGCAAGCCTTCCGGAATCGCATTTTAGAAATGGCATAAGGGCGTTGGAATAAATGTATTGCTCTTTTAGGAGAATATATTGAAAAATAAAAATTATTTTGCATTTAAAAAATTCGTTTCTCTTTTCCATTCTCACTACTTGCCAAACTACCCTCGTACGTTATACACGAAAACAGTACTATACAAATACCACGACTGTTCTTACCAGCTGACGCGATATACTAAATTCATGAAATAACTAGTCGCACGCGGCCCAACTCCCGATGACTCTAAAGCACCAACAGGAATTGGCAGCTCTACTGATTGTATTTTAACATCCCTCATGTTTTACTATTATTACTTTATTTAAATATTTACAAAATAAAAAGCATCGGTACCCAGACTTTCATTTTATATTACTATAGGCCAACCGCATTTCATTGTCTTATATCATTAAAGGTACCGGGTGGAATGAAACGACGAGTACTTCGATGGTACGACTACTCTTGGTCCAGAGGAAGAATTCAAGGCGGTGGTGACATCAACACGGCTCTCGGTTTGCTACCAGATAAACTGAAAACCGAATTAGCCCTGCACGTGAATTTAAGTGTACTAAAAAAAGTACTGTATTTGCTATTATACTGCGCAATAAATAATCGCAAATTAATCTTTAAAGGTGACGATCTTTCAAGAATGCCAACCCGAATTCTTACGCGACCTCGTCTTGAAAATGAAAGCGTACATCTTCACGCCCGGCGATTCCATCTGCAGAAAAGGAGAGGTGGCCAGGGAAATGTTCATCATAGCCGATGGAATTTTGGAAGTCCTAAGTGAAACCGGAAAGGTTTTGACCACCATGAAGGCTGGGGATTTTTTTGGCGAAATCGGAATTCTTAACTTGGACGGATTGAATAAGTAATTTTTTTTGTAATAATTAAATGTACATAGAATTAAATTAGAGGTTTAGATCAATTTAAAAATAAGAAATAAGTACCCTATTGAGAGCGTTATCTAGTATTCTACATGCGCATTTTAACAACGGAGTTGTTCGTAGTAAGAATAAAATTTGGTGTTATTGAATCAAAAATACACTTTCCAGTTCACATAGCACTATACTATTTTGTTAACGTAATGGTAACAACTAAAAGGAGTAAATTCTCAGTGTTTACGCTATGTAGTGTTTGTTTCCTTGATAGAGTGCATCTGCAAGGAGGAGCGCGAGGTGCAATTATGAATTAAGTAAATACAGTCGAGTTCCAATAATCCGAGTCCTATTATTCCGAGCTCCGCTTAATCCGTGGTAGCTAAAAAACCATTCTGGTTCGGGCTAAGCCAGTTTGCTTCTGAGGAATGTCACACCTCCAGCACGGAGTAGAGAGATTATTGTATGTATTTCTTTGGAGATGTGACAGTGTCCCTCAAGTGTATCATTCCAGTTTGAGAAATCATAGAAGTAAAAGACGATAAGTTTGTGAGCGGAAAAGGGAAACACGTGTCTGCTCCGTTAGATGTTCAAGACGAACTTTAAAACGGTTAGATGGCGGAGCAAGCGTAAAAAAAATTGCAAAGGCGTTATCTAATATTCTAAAAGCTGTTTCACATTTCTCGGTTTTTTTAAAGAATAAATAAAGCACATAATTTGCATTCATTTTCAGAAACCTTTTATTGGTAATTGAAGTATCAGTTATGACATTTATATGCGCAAAATAATATCTGTTAAATAGCCTCCTCTTGCAGCTCCACGAACGTCCACTCTTTTGTTAAAATTTTCAATGACATTTTGACATAATTGAGGCTCTGTCTCACCAATGACACGAATAATTTCATCTTGCAAAGCAGGAAGTGATTGTGGTTTGTTTTTATAAACCTGACTTTTCACATAACCCCAAAGAAAATAGTCTAACGGTGTCAAATCACATGATCTTGGTGGCCAATTTACATCACCGTTTCCTGAGATTACACGTCCAGGAAATTTTTCTTTCAATAAATCAATTGATTCGTGTGCAAAGTGAGGTGTAGCGCCATCCCATTGAAACCACATATCCTCTAGGTCAATATTCATTAATTCACGCCACAAAAATTCGGTTATCATCTGACGATATTGATCACCACTGACAGTTACAGCTTCACCAGCAGCATCTTCAAAGAAGTAAGGTCCAATTACACCACCTGACCATAATGCACACCAAACAGTAACTTGTTTAGGATGCATAGGTTTCTCATAAATAGTTCGTGGATTTTCCTCATCCCATTTTGTTTATTAACATAGACACCAAGTTCAAAATGTGCCTCATCGGAAAACATTACTTTTTGAGAAAAATCTTCTGGTTGTTTATTGATAAAATTGACAAATGAACGACGTTTTAAATGATATAATGGCTTCAATTCCTGTGTTATTTGAACCTTATATGCTTTCAGAGCTAAATCCTTGTGTGAAATATGCAATGTTGTTGATCCACTAAGTCTAAGTTGTTGTGAACGTCGTCTAATGGACATTTGAGGATCTTCAGCAACACTTTCACGAACCAAACCAATATTTTTTGTGAACAACCACTACGACTGTATTTTTCACTTTTTTGATCTTCCACGGAACCGGTCTCTTGAAATATTTTAATAATTCGACCAATAGTGCTTTCAGATGGACGATTATGTAAACCATAAAATTCACGTAATTTTCTAAAAACTCTTTTCACAGAACGCTGATTTTTATAAAATACGAAGCCATTTTTATAAATTTCATACATCACACTTTTTAAATGCCCACGTACCCAGACAAATTCAGTGCGCCATCTATATTTTATTTATTCTTAAAAAAACGCGCAATTTACAACACCCTTTTCATGCACATTTCAGCAGCAAACATATTCTTCTTAGTAAGAATGAAATTTATGATTGAATCAAAAATACATTTCACAGTTCACATAGCACTTTACTATTTTCTTAACGTAAGGGTATCTAAAAGAAAAGTGAACTCTTAGTGTCTACACTATATAGTGTATGATACAGTTTCCTCTACAGCGTCCATCTTCAAGGAATGGCACAAGTTATAGTTATGAATTAAACAAGTACATACAAATCTATTGAGATACAAAATGAATATTTTTTTCGCGTAATCTTATAAATCCCACTAGATTCAATTTTAAGAATTCCAATCAGTTAGAACATTAAGAGCTGCTTACAGAAATTTTCCATAATCTCATATTTAACAGGCGAACAGCGGATGTTAGATCCGTCGGATATTCAGAACTGTTCTCCTTATCGAGAGAAGATGTCCTAGCGGCAATGAAAGACTACCCGGAAGCTCAAGAGATTCTTCAAGCGCTAGGAAGGAAAAGATTGATGGAAGTGAAGGCATCGGCGAGACATCCCCCGAAAGATAATAAAGACCACGGAACCCACGGTGGAGATCCGCGTGGAATAGTGAATAAAATCAAAAGCGAAGCCAAGGTAAAATACAAAATTACGTCTTTATAACCCGTACTTTCTACTTAATTCTTTTCTATTTCCATTTTAACTACATCATCGTTCGATTCTTTTTTGCGGGTCCCTCCACTACAACTTATGGAACACTAACCTTACTTGTTGAATCTACGGCGCTGGTAGTTAAATTGCGCACAATAATTTCATCTTTAGAAAAAGTAAGGGACTCTACTTTTGTCGCTTCTGTGAATTTCGATGCTTTTTCTTTTTGTTTTTCTCTTCCGTCCTCAATTTTCTTAGATTCTTTGGGTGGTTTCTTGTTTTTATTTGTCTTTTGATCGCTTCGATGTCATTAATGGCTTTTTCGTAATTTTTTTTTCTTCTGCTTGGATACAGGAACACTCTCTGGTTACAATTCCACTGCTTGTATATACATATATATAATCGAAAACCTTATTAGTACCGAAAGGTGTTAGGGTATTACATTTTATTTAATTTACATTCATTTTTACGTATAAATAAACTTTGTTTCTCTCTCTTAGCTTCACTATTCTCGTTTGTTTCTCGCCTTCTTCTCTTCTTGCCAACTTAGTCCACGTTGTTTCAGAGCGTCCGCAATAGCATTCACCCAGGTTTCTTTGGTCTTCCCTTACTGCGTTTTCGCATAGAATATGCTTGCATATAATTTTTGCTTGCTGTTTATCTAGCATTCGTATTAGGTGTCCAAACCATATTAATTGGCCTCTTTCTATTGTTCTTTCTAAGGAACCTACTTCCAGATCTGCTGGAATAACCTCATTTCGGATTTTATTCCTTCTGGCAACACCCATTACTCCCCGAATATATTTCATTTCCACTGCTTGTAGTCTTCTTTTTGTAGCTTTTGTTAAAACCCAGCTTTCACTCCCGTATGTCAAGATAGGTAAGAAAATAGTTTGGCATAGGATCGGCTTTGTGTTTCTTTTTTATGTACAAACATGCTTCTTAATGCATAATACAGCTTTAAGACATTTTCTATTCTTCTATTTACCCCTGCTTCATTTCCACCATCCTTCTGTATATTGATCCCCGGATATTGAGATAATGTTCATGCATTTCAGGGTTTGAAACATTAGGGATGAACCGCTGGGATCTCTATACTTTGTCGAAGGAACAATGAACCAGTATCAATACAAAAATGTAATAGAAACTGTTCTTGTGCCCTTTATTACTTCACTGTTTCTTTTTTATGTACAAGCATGCGGCTTAATACATAATACAGCTTAAAGACATTTTCTATTTTTCTATTTACCTCTGCTTCATTTCCACCATCCTTCTGTGCCTGCATCCCCAGATATTGAAATGATGTTCATGCATTACTGGGTTTGAAACGCTGGAGTCTCTGAACTTTGTCGAAGGGACAATGAACCAGTATCAATATAAAAAATGTAATAGCAACTGTTCCTGTGCCCTTTATAATTTCAGTGTTTCTTTTTTATGTACAAACATGCGGCTTATTGCATAATACAGCTTCAAAGCATTTTTTATTCTTCTATTTACCTCTGCTTCATTTCCGCCATCCTTCTGTATCTTGATCCCCAGATATTGAAATGATGTTCATGCACTACTGGGTTTGAAACATTAGGGATGAAACGCTGGAATCTCTATACTTTGTCAGAGGGACAATGAACCAGTATCAATACAAAAATGTAATAGAAGCTGTTCTTGTGCCCTTTGTTATTTCACTAAATGCAGAGGAAAATTCTTCCGTGTTTATGCAAAATGGGACTCCGTACCATAAAATGAAATTTTTCCAGAATATTTTTCGCGATTTGGGTGTACCAGTAATGGCCTAGCTTGGAAATTCACCGAAATTCAATCCACTCGAAAATGTTTGAAGTGTTAAATCTGTTGCTTACTAGTCCCCAAATCATAATTTAAGCGCTTTCAAAGAAAATGACGAAAAAACAAAGTTTTAAGACACTGTAAAAGCCTGTATTTCACGGCAAGGCGACACAAATAATAACACCCTGTTTACAACGCGTTTCAAAGAATTCACCTATCATTAGGCAAACTTGTGTTATTAATGAACGATTCTTTGTGGGATGATCGTACCTATTCGATACAGCAAAACTAAAAATCAATACCTCCTTCTGTCTTTCGAATATACGAATACACGAAAGAAAGAACAAAGGTGTGTCATCTAGAATAGTAAACAGGGCGTTATTAACATTTGAATGATTCAATAATTATATAAAGGGTTTTCCAATAAGGACTTGACAAATTTTCTTCAAAATAAAATGCCGACCATTTGAGATATTTCAAAAACTTTATTATCGGGTTGAAGTACAATCAAAACATTTATGAATGGAACTCGACTTCGTTCATATAGCCACCGCGGGCACGTTTGCAGCGGTCGATTCGTTGGACCCAATTTTCGATGACTTGGCCACACAATTCGGCCGAAACGGCTGCTATTTCGCGTTCAATGTTGGCTCTGAGCTCTTCCAACGTTGTCGGCTTGTTGGCATAGACCAATGACTTGACGTAGCCCCAAAGAAAAAAGTCTAGAGGCGTTAAATCGCACGAACGAGGCGGCCAATCGACTGGTTCATTTCTTGAGATAACACGCTCATCGAACTTACTCTTCAATAAATCGATTGTAACGTGTGTTGTGTGGCTTGTGGCACCGTCCTGCTGAAACCACATGTTGTCCAAGTCCATATCTTCCAATTCGGGCCAAAAATAATCGGTAATCATGGCGCGATAACGATTACCATTCACAGTAAGTTGACGATCATTATCATCGACGAAAAAATATGGCCCTATGACGCCGCCGGCATGCAAACCGCATCAAACAGTTATTTTTTGTGGATGAAGTGGTCTTTCATGAAGCACATGTGGATTTTCACCCGACCAATAACGCATATTTTGCTTATTGACGAACCCAATGAGCCAAAAATGAGCTTCGTCACTGAAAATGATTTTGCGATGAAATTGATCATCTTGGCGCATCTTTTCCAGAGCCTAATCGGAGAACGTACGTCGCTTCAAATGGTCCATCGGCTTCAATTCTTGAGTCAGCAAGATCCTTACGCAAAGTAAGTAGTTTGGGCGATGCCCAACTCTTGAAAACGCCGTGGAATTGACTGATTTGGATAATTTGCTACGGACGTTCGGCCAACCCGTTGTCTCACTGGCACGACAACATCACACAACGAATATGTAGACACAAATTTTTGCACTAAACTTGTTACTGCCTGTTTACTAGGGCGAGAATTACGACCGAAAATCGGAGTTAACGCTCTTAAAGTAGCGGTCACCGACTCCGAATTTCTGTAGTAAATTTTTATAATTTGCAGACGTTGTTCGTTCGTGTATTTTACCATGATGAAAATGTTAAGTTTACTGAATAAATTGACAGTGACGGTTCGATGATTAGTGAAAGGGTGCGTTCACAAATTGAATTAAAAGTTGTCAAGTCCCTATTGGAAAACCCTTTATAAACATATAATTAAGTTTTTCACGATGGAAAATTTAATGAAAATTATATTATTTTCTACTATTCTCCAGCGCAGAAAAATTTTTAATTAATTTCTGTGTATTTAAATAACGATGGAATAGCAGAAAATAATATAATTTTCATTAAATTTCTCATCGTGAACACTTAATTATATGTTTACATATAATTATTGACATCATAATAACCTGACTGTGGGTTTATATTAAATATTAGATCTGTTCCATAATGCGATTTATGGCGTGTTAAACGACTCTGTCTGGTGGCTTAATTGGTAAAGCAGTCGTTTATAAAACGGCAGATAGAAGTTCGAGTCCTTCTCCAGGGCAGAAATTTTTAATTAATTTCTGTGTATTTAATTAACGATGGAATAGCAGAAAATAATATAATTTTCATTTGAATGATTCTTTTAGCATTCATCTATTGGCAATTTTCCGAGATTTTAAAGTATTCGTTTATATACGCACTGGTAACCTTGTTACCGTTTCTATCGAGACGATACGCCCTTGTTCTTTCGCTCATACATTCATATGTATAAACGACAGAGGGAGTTATTGTTTTTTCATTATTTCTCTGCATCGAAAGGGTACGATGTATTACACTAGCACGTGTAATATTGAAGAATATATTTTAAATTTCATGTGTTTGGATTTTATGTCGTTAAAATTCTAAAATTATAGATCGGACTTTATTACATTTAATTACC
Organism: Dermolepida albohirtum; assembly: GCA_031893035.1. Classification (NCBI taxonomy): domain Eukaryota; kingdom Metazoa; phylum Arthropoda; class Insecta; order Coleoptera; family Scarabaeidae; genus Dermolepida; species Dermolepida albohirtum. Next base: position 43,298 of record JAVIWB010001504.1, on the reverse strand, counting down.
AGGTACTGTTGGCATAAACGATATGCTAGTAAACGTTAATTATTGTAGATGTACATACTTTTATAAAGAAGAGAAAAGAATGAATAAAATATTCGTACTCCATTGACAACGGCCACAGCTAAGCTCAAGGACTATGTTAGAAAAAAAATATAATTTCGTCATATTTGTAAGATTGTGATTATTGTTTAGAAAGAAAATCAAACACCCCTCATATAGATTAAGAAAATTTTCACCTTTTTCTTCTTTTAATTGCGATAGCAGGGTTTAAGGAACGTTTTGCGAAAATCCAGAACACACAGGAGATCGCAGGAATCCTTGGAGTTGCAACCACTACATATTTCTTCCGGCAACGGTAACAATAAGAGCATGTTGAAGAGGATGCCCAGAGTTAAATCACACGATTTAAGTCAAGAAGACGGTCACGGATCAACCGTTCAAAACGATCAACATACCGCAGAAGCCGTTACTTCACCGTTGGGAGCTGGATTACCTTTATTATCGAGATTAAGGTAAGCATTTAATTGTAATTAGTTTCAGTTTTTACTGTTAAAGACTAAACCTCTATTCTGAAATGTGTATCGAATGGAATAATTACAGTTTGTCGCAGAGAAACCCGAACTTTTTTAAAATAAAAACAAAAACTTATTGTTTTAGTAAAATTCATTTATTTTATTCAAAGTAGTCGTCTTCGGCTTCAATACAATGTTTTGCACGGTCAATTAACATGTCGAATGAATTTTTACGTTCATCTTTAGAGACGTCCTTCAAGATCGTTGTCGACGCCTTTTTAATGGCTTCGACGTCGGCATAACGCTATCCTTTCATTAGCAAATGTAGTTTGAAGAATAGATAAAAATCACAGGGGGCCAAATCCAGTGAATACGGTGAATGGTTGATGGTTTGTCGTTAGAAAATCAGTGATAAGCGTCAAGCGATTAGATGGTACATTATCATGTTATTACCTCCTCCTTTGAATTAGAGATGAAAATGAATGAAAAAATGAACGAATGAAGGTTAATTCAATGTTAATGTAAGGTGAGGAGTTAATAATTAGTAGTTGTGTACAATGAGCATCAAAAGTCCAGGACGTGTGCTAAGCTGAAAGAAAGATTATTAGTGGAATAAAACGACAGGAATGCCTTTAAAATTTTATCCACAAGTTAAATTAATTCTTAAAGCTTGAATGTGTTGAATAGAGATAGTTAACAACGAGAGCAACAAATAAAATATGATGTAATAGCAAAGCTGTAATAAAAGATAAGTCTAACGATATATAGCCGTTTAATAAAATATACAAAGAGTTAGATTAAAATGTGCATCGGGCGATACGTGTACTTGCGTGTTTGTGTATATGTATATATCCTGGATCAGGAGGCTGTACTTATATTCCGCGTCCGCGAAATTAAACACGAGGTCACAAGAAACGCGAATAACGGTTCGCGGCACAAACACGTGAAAGACGCGTGTAGTCTGAATGACGACAGAAAAGCGAAGAAGGTTGTTCTCTTACGGCTACGGCTTTATAAGGAACCGACCCCATAACTGAGGGGGTATTGGTCATGTTTGAATTAACCAATAGCAAACAACAAGGACAGGCACGCTACCACTTGGCGGGAAACAAATTAGCTACATTAAAATTGTGATTTTAATTTCAATATAAGCATTAAGCAAATTATCTACACAGAATAGTAGACGTGTATTCTGTGTAAAAGAAATACCAAATCGGGATTGGTATTTGAATCGCGAATTGCATTTAGAAATCAATATAACTGAATTGATATCGAATATGAGTCAGTGAAAAGTTGGTAACTTCAAGTACAGTCTTTGGTACCTGATTTCGGTGTTTATTGCAGCCTTGACCATTTGTACGTGACTAACACAAAAGGACTCTGCATCTGAATATATATATATATATATATATATATATATATATATATATACGAGTACCGGACAAATAATGACAGTATAATAATTTAGGAATTCAAGATCGAATTGTATTTTAAATTAAATAAATTAATCTTATAAGAAGATATAAGAAATTATTATATATAGAGAGTGTAACAATGTAACAAACGCCAGCTATCATTTTCACGGTATTGTGGGCGCTCACGATGAATACATGCCAAAAGATGCTCTATAAGAGGAGGCCAAGATAATATACAGCATTAATTGTTTGACTAGTTGGTACGAAATCTTTGTGCACTATGTTTTTCAAATCATAAAAACAAAACAACATTGTCTTCACTTTTGACTTCTTCAAATGGCTTTTTTCCGGTCTTTCTTCGCTTGGATGCTTCCATTCAGAGCCTTGACGCTTGGTCTCTGGATTATATTGAAAACACCACGTCTCATTGATAGTTACAATAAAATACCAAACTAGAGAATCCTATTTTCCAGATTCGCTAAATGTTTGGTGTGGTATTATTGATGACCGTCTCATTGGTCCGTGTAAAATCGAAGAACGTCTCACGGCAGTTCGTTATTTACGTTTTGTGGAAAATAATCTTACCATATTTCTGAACGACGTTCTTTTTAATGTAGGACGACGAATGTGGATACAATACGATGACGCACTTCCGCACTTTGGCAGAGAAATAACTGATTTTCTTAATTAAAATTATACGAAGTGTTGAAATGGAAGAGATTTTGCAGGTGTTTGGCCGCCAACGCCACCAGATTTAAATCCCCTAATTATATTTTATGAGAAAGACTGAAAAGTTTGGTTTATGCAGAACAACTTGTAAATAGAGAACAATTTTTTGCTAGAATTATAGATGCTGCAAAAGCTATTTGTGTTCATTCTGAAACTGCTAGCAGAACTACCACTTCAATTCTAAGAGCTAGGCTATGTACACAGCAACTGGGTGGACATTTTGACTAACTAATTCAATAAAGCGATATGTTTTTAAATGATTCTCATTGAGATTATTTTTAAAGCGGTGCGTAATACCTGCATTAGTAGGGTTATCTAAAACTAGAAGTGATTGTAGCTCAGTTACGATAGAGCTTTGGGCATATGTTCATTGGACATTTTTAACTTGAAATTGCTTCAGTAACAAATTCTTAAGCTGTGGCAATTTTGTCATGGGACACCCAATATATTACGCGACCAAGGCCGAACGATAATATTCGATGTGGTAAGGACATAAGTACTTACTACAACGGATCCTCTCCTATCGCGCCTACAATTGGCCTGCTATACACATTTATATGTACAAAGGGTACTAGGAAAGTTTTGCAATATGACGCAACAATGAATCGTAGGAAGCTGCTTGTTGCTGCATGTTGAGACATGTTCATACGTGCTGAGCAGCCGCCGCCGCGCTATGTCGATGGTCTCAGTTATTCATTAGCAGTGAGAGTGTAAAGTGCTTGCAATGGCATCGTGGTTGCGAAATGAGATAAGGGCAGTTTTGCGTTATAATTTCGTGAGTGGTTTAAACATAGACTAGTGCTTCGAAGAAATGACTTTTGCACTAGGTGATGTTTGTCTACATCGCACAATGATATTCAGATGGTATCGAGAATTCCAAAGGAGAAATTTAACTGTGGAAGAAGCTGAGAAGCTGGAAAGGCCACGAACGTCAGTTACGGAGTAAAACGTTACTACTGTGAGAAAAATGCTCGGCGAGGACAGGCGAGTGACCTACCAACAGATAGAGGGTACTTCAGGCCTAAATGCACCAGCAATTCGTTTGATTCTGCGTGATCATTTGCAGATGAAGACACTTTGCTCTCTCTGGGTGCCGCATGGGCTGACTGAAGAACAGATGCCACGACGTGTGAATTGGTGCCGGGAGATGCTAAAAAAGTTTAAGAAGGGACAATCTCGGTATGTGAACAACATCGTGACAGGTGACGAGACTTGGGTGTACTATTACGATGTGCCGACCAAAGCTCAAAACAAAGTTTGGGTCTTTGATGACGAGGACATAACCGTAGTTGTCAGAAAATCCCGATATGTAAAGAAGAAAATGATAGCTGTATTTTTCAAATCGAGTGGAATTGTGGAACGCGTCGTTTTGAACACACAGAAGACAGTCGCAGCTAAGTGGTATACTGAATAGTTCCTGCCTAAAGTCATTGGATCTATGAAGAACCTGCGGCCAAAGTCGAGAATGGACACCTGGTTTCTCCACAACCATAATGCTTCAGCTCACCGTGCTAAAGCCTGCAGCGATTATTTGACTACGACAGGATTGAAGCTTCTCGAGCACCCTCACAACCGTCTAGATCTTGCTCCCTGCGACTTTGCACTGTTCTCGCATGTGAAAATGAAGCTAAAAGGGAGGCGGTTTTCCAATAACCAGTGATGAGGACCTTCTGCGGGCTTGAGACAACGAGTGTGCTTGACTCCCTAGTGAAACTTGGCAGAACTGGTTTAAAGATTGGTTTCGGAGGATGGAGAGGTGTATTGAGTGTAGAGGAAATTACTTTGAAAAAATTAAGTGAACAAAGCTGTATTGCAAAACTTTCCTAGTACCCTTTGTATATATGAAAAGTGACGTTCTGGAGATGTACGGCACTAGTAAGAATAGTTAAAATATATTCGTACTGGTTTTCGAGGCGATTATGTCGCATACTACATCTTATATCTTTATCTAATACATTAGGTACGGCTACAATATATCGGAAAATAAGTCTTCCTTCTAACATACTGAAAGTTGTATCACCTCGACGATCTACCCAAACAATCGATCATTGACGCCTGCTCAATTCGTATCATTTGTTCGGTTCGTCGCCTATAGTAGACGATATCAATCGTCGGCAATTGTATGTCAAGAAAAGCGTGTTCCTCTTTATATTAAAAATGCATTTTATACGCCGGAAGGAAAAGTATTTTTACGATAGAAATTCAGCGAAAAGAACTAGGGATTTATATGCTATATATTGTCCAGAAAGATCTATTCCTAGTACAAATACATTTCGTAGTACGATCCGACGGTTGGAAACAACTGTCAGCGATTTAGAAATACAAATTTGCGCTTTTGTGGAACTAAATACAACTACGTAATCTTGACAAATTGCTCGTAAATTTGGTACCGGTGCCACGACAGTTCAAAAGATTTTAAAAAAATAAGTATCAGTCTTACAAAATATCAACAACACAAGAACTTATACTCGATGATTATTATCACCGAATGGAAATTTGTAAAGTAATATAATAAATATAATAATAAAGAATTACTTTTTGATATTCTATCTACAGATGAAGAAACATTTCACGTACATGTGCACTACAATCGCTCAATACTTCCGTATTGGTCATGTAAAAATCTACATTAGACACACCTATGCAAACACAGTTTCCACAGAATAGTATGGGGTGGCTGCTATTCTTCGAAACAAAATAATCAGACCTTTTTCTATTGACGGGAATTTAAAAGGGAATAGATTTACTAAAAAATATTGTCATTGTTGTGCTAGAACAATTATTAATGAGATTTGGTTCCAAAAAGATGGTTGCCCTAGACACAATATCCATCATATTAGTACTTTTTAAATACTATTTTTGACGATAGATGAATATACGAGGGAGCGTTTTTATATTCGCGGAATGAGCGGGTTGTAGAGGGGTGAGTAGGCGCATTGGGAGCGTGGCCTGTGCAGCGACTCATGATTAGTATAAATACGAAGTTTCATTGTTATTAGACAGTTAGTCTTTGAGCTATCGTCAACCAAGTAACATAATCAGGAGTGAAAAGTGAAATATGGAAAAAATCGAATATCGTGCAGTTATAAAGTTCCTTACCAGGCAAGGAAAATCAGTCGCGACCATAATGAATGAGATGTCATTGGTTTACGGCGACTCTTGTCCAGGAAAAACCATGGTGTACAAGTGGCATAGTTTATTTAAACAAGGAAGGGAATCCCTTGAAGGCGACCCGAGGCCGGGCAGGAGCATTGAGGTAACCACGCCAGCACTTATCCAAAAAGTTGAACAAATTGTACTCGAAGATGCTCGACTAAAGAAGAAACAACTCGCAGAAATGGTTGGAGTATCCGATACAACAATTTTTAAAATCCTACACGATCATCTCGGCATGTCTAAGGTCAACGCAAGATGGGTGCCGAGAATAATCACGCCGCCGCAAAAACAAGAGCGCGTAGAGTGTTCGCGTGCATTTTTGGACCTCTGTAATGAAGACAAGGATGGTGTATTAAGTGGAATTGTTACTGGAGACGAAACTTGGGTTCATCATTATGAACCTGAGTCCAAACAAGACTCCATGCAGTGGCATAAAAAGGGCACAGCACCTCCCAAGAAATTTAAAGTGTCACAATCAGCTGGGAAACTCATGGCAACGGTATTTTGGGACTCGGAAGGAATATTGTTGATTGATTATAAAGATAAAGGTGTTTCTATAACCGGAGAATATTACGCTTCAATATTAGAGCGACTAAAAGAAGCCATTAAAGAGAAAAGACGGGGAAAATTGACAAAAGGTGTCCTGCTTTTGCACGACAACGCGCCCGTCCACAAGAGCCGCGTTGCGTTAGCTGCCCTGCATAAGGTGGGCTTCGAAATTGTGAATCACCCACCCTACAGCCCAGACCTGGCCCCGAGTGATTATTACCTGCTTCCGAAAATGAAAAAAGAGCTGCGGGGTAAAAAATTTACTGCCGATGATGAAGTCAAGGAGGCAGTTTCGGCGTATTTTGCAGATAAAGAGAAATCATTTTTTTATGAGGGTATAAATAAATTAATTGAAAGATGTGAAAAATGTATCCGTCTTGCAGGTGAATATATTGAAAAAGAAAAATAATTTGGTTTTTTTATTTCCACCCCTTGTCCCCCATTCCGCGAATATAAAAACGCTCCCTCGTACTTATGTAGACAATGAAAAATATCTAATACCAACTTCGCGGCAAATTGTGTTTTTCCAGTTTTCCAGCGCTATTATATCCCATTTCTTTAAATGTACTTTTTACGCACCAATATATTAATCTCTTTCTTTTTATAAACATCATAAATTACATAATTCTTTAAGTAAAACACATTTATAATAGAAACTTCACATCTCTGTCGTCGCGAGAAGTCGATGTGTAGCATAACGTAACTGCGCCTTATTACAACTCGAGGTGTAGCGTAGCTTAACTCAGCCTTACTAAAATCTATCAGCTACTTCGACTTTATCTATCCGATTACGAAAACTTCACTCTAAATATATTTAACCCTTGTAGCCTTTCATCTTGTTGTGTAGGCTCTTTGAGTTTACTCATTAGTGGTTTTATACCGAAAGAATATTATCAGAAGTCGTACAATTTTATGAAACAAATCAAGTGGTTCTATTATACTGGAAAACACAAATTACGTTGACCTAGTCTGACAGTTGTTTTTGACTAACTTTTGGCATCTGATTCCAAAAATTGCCCCAGTTTATGTCTGTCACGTCAATTTTTTTGGTAAAGGTTACCCCTTCTTTGGCCCAAAAGTCATACAAAATATACATACGAAGGAAAGTAAAGGAAAAAATTACCAAATATACTGTTCACAGAAACTTATTTTATTCATACGAAGGCTATATATGGTTTCTGCAAATTAAATTGTGTTCATACAAATAATAAAGTTCTTTTACCAAATGATGAAAATATATACGTGGGTTATCTTTTAAATTTTGCATATAAAACTGGAATAAAACAGTAGATAGCTTTTAAAGACTTTATTGTTTTTCTAACTATTCTCTACGAAGATTAATGCACTTTTGCATGCGCTCGAACCAACTCAGGAAGCAGTTGTTCCACTCGTTTGTTGGTACAGTCAAAATTGCGTTTTCGAAGGCATCGACTGCTCCTTCTGACGATTGGAAACCTTGACCACGCAGTCTGTTCTTGATTTTCGGAAAGGTGAAGAAATCGTTGGGACTTAGGTCCGGAATGTATGGAGAATGGTCCATCGATTCGACGGTTTGTTACGTTAAAAATTTAATTGTCTTACGTGCTATGTGAGAACGTGCATTGTCTTGGAGGATGATTCGTCGTTCGGGGTTGGTTTTTCGAAGCTCAGCGACGACTTGCGCCAAACAAATGGTTGTATACTAATCGGCAGTAACAATTCCTAGATTTTGTAGAGGAATTGTTGCTACATGATCTGCTTTCAAGACAAATGTCGCACCATCCTTTTAGAGACACTTCGAGAACGGATGATTTTTGTCGGCTTTTCTTAACCTTCACCCGAAACAGACCATTGGAGTTTATTTTCTGGCTCATGCGAGTAAATTCCAGATTCTTCACCACCTACAATGTTATACACGTTTTTAAAGTTTCTGGCGTTGAAGCTATCTAGAGTTCTTGTCACGGGCAAAAGATTTGGTATGCGACGGGAAACTAATTTTATTACACGCAATACTGTATGCAAAATATTTTGAATTGAGATCTTTGAAATCCCCAATAATACATCGATCTGACGATATATCACATGTTGATCTTCGTTGATGATCTTGCGCGTTTTCTTGAGTGACTACCGCTTTTGGTGAACCTGCGTTTAGATCGTCGCAAAGACTAATCCGTCCACGTTTGAATTCTCTATACCAACGAGAAATTGTAGACGGATGTGGTGCTGCATTGCCGAAAACAGAACCAACTCGGCGATGCATTCTCGTTGAGATAATTGTCTTCGAAAATTATAAAAAATTATTCCGAGTAAATATTCTCGGTTATTTCCATTTTTTAACTAACTTGTCAACATTGACAGTTCGTTGTAGCTACAACACTACACGTATCGCACTGAAACTTTGGATCTAGATTTGTTAAAGATGGATGTTAATTTTTAGTACAAACATTTGATTAGTGGCGCCTTCTACGTCCCACTATGCAAGACTTAAAAGATATCCAACGTATTAAAGTAAACATTTTCGCTTATAGCTTTTTCTGAAATGTTCAGTCTGTGGACAATCTCGCTTGATGCTCGAAAAATAGTCAGATATCATATATATATATCTCATCTACCCTAATACCGTGACTCCATGATCCTCAAGTCTTGGTGGAACCGCTCGGCCTGCTCACAGAGTAGTCACTAATATAAGTTGTAGACAAAAAACTTAGGGTGTTAGAAGAAAATTAACTACAGTTTTGAAATCAGCCTATTAAACATTTTAAAACAGCCGAAGAATCGAACTCAACAGTGTGTTCAAAATTGTTCCCTAGTGTTATTTACGTTAATTGTTGGTATACAACACTGTTTTACCAAGAAGCATCCACTTCCTTCTGTAACAAAACCTCTCTTTTATTATTATTGTAAAGGTGTCCCAAAATTAACGCAAGATTTGAATTAAATAGAAAACACAGTTTTCAGTCTTTTGATTATTTTTTTATTGAATCATAAAGTACATAGGATAGGGTTATTTATGGCATAACACATCAGGCAAATGGCCTCCACGGCTTTGCATGCACATACGCACTCGTTTGTCGAAATTTTCCATGACCATTATGCATAAATGTAGCTGAAGTTCGTTGATGCAGCGTCGAATCTCCTCCTTTAATGCACGGATGGTTGTGGGCTTGTTGATATAGACCAGTGATTTCTAATAACCCCATAAAACAAATCTAATGGTGTTAAATCACACGATCTAGGGGGCCAATTCTGATCACCGAAACGAGAGAGTATATGACCTGAAAATGTCTCATACAGTAATTGAATTGTTTCACGGACTGTATGGTATGTGGCACCGTCTTGTTGAAATCACATATTGGCCACGTCGATATCATCCAATTTTGGCAGAAATAACTGTGTTATCATGTCGCGATATCGAGCACCAGTAACACTGCTTGACCAGCCTCATTTTCAAAAAAGTATGGTCCAGTTATGCCTCCAGCCAAAATCCACACCAAACAGTGACACATTGTGGATGCGTTTGGTTCTCAACAATCACATGTGGGTTCTCAGAACCCCAAAAGCGGTAATTTTGGCGATTAACAAAGCCATCAGGGTGAAAATATCCGTCATCGCTTAGTATGATTTTGCTCAAAAAATCAGCATCCATTTGTTGATGTTCAATAATCCATTCAACGAACTCTCTTCATTGTGCATGGTCATTAGGCTTCAGTTGTTGTGTTAATTGAATTTTGTAAGCATGGAGACACAGATCTTGAGTGAGTATACGCTGTAGAGAGCTTCTTGAAATTTGCAATTCTAGTCCACGACGCCGAATTGAGGTTCCTGGATTGTCACCGACACTCTCACGCACTGCTTCGATTTTGACATTTGAACGGCTTGTTTTTGGGCGACCAGTGTGTTTGGCGTCTCCAACGGATCCAGTCTCCCTGAATTTTTCGATTAATCTCTTCACAGTTGACGAAGTTAAAATCCTATTCCGACCATATTTTGTATGACATTTTCGAACTGCGGCCGCCAAGCTTTCATTATTTTTGAAATATTGCTCAATAGTGAAGACACGTTGTTCTATCGTGCAACGTTCCATTTTTACTAACCCTAAACTGTCAACTGTCAAATTGTTTTTTTTAGGGGTTGCCAACACTCTACTGGACAAATGGCGACAAATTCAAATCTTGCGTTAATTTTGGGACACCCATTATTACCCGAGTCCTAGACACACTCTATGTATGACCTTTCTTGGAATTTCTAAATGAATACTATACATCAATCTATTTCTCCCATTTAATATTTTCTTTAATTTCATTTCCGCATCGTGCATAATTATTCGTGCATGTAGATATCGAATTACGGTCCTCACTTCCATACATCCTGTCCCTCTACTAATTAAACATCTTTCCGGAGCGAGATCCTCTTGCATCCGGTGTAAGAGTTGCGGTGGAACGGGTCGGTCTGGGCGATCGTTGTCACTTTAATGGAGATAACACGCACCAACCGAATTACTCGAATAACGACATCCTCGCATCCACGCTAAATTGTCAGCACCCCTTCTTCGCCAAAACAAAGGATAAAATGTTCAGAACAGTAGCACGTAGCATTTACCCTCTGTCTTTCGCATATTCCGACAAACTAAAGGGCATAATTGATTAACCGGAATGAAAATCGTACTGATGCTTGTGCGAATTCGTAGAACTGAAGTGTCCGGAAAGTACTTCATTGTTTCCAGGAATTTTAACAATGGAATTTTGGTTAAATCGTCTTGCGATTGTTTGAAATCACTACAAAATATGTACGTATACAAGGTGATCAATTGAAATCGTTCGTTGGACGTATTTTGCCTGTTTAATTTCTTTTTCCGAAAATTTTATTGTAAGCATACGACGTGTTATGCGTCCTGACGCTTGAAATATGGTGTCGCATCACCCATAGGACTCCCGCTAGAGTTAAAACATGAAGAATACCGCTACAGTAATCTAATACCTAAAAACTGACCCCTAAATGACGGACTGTACTGTATACGAGGGTAGTTTGACAAGTAGTGAGAATGGAAAAGAAAAACGAATTTTTTAAATACAAAATAATTTTTATTTTTCAATATATTCTCCTGAAAGAGCAATACATTTAGTCCAACGGTGCTCCAATGCCCTTATGCCATCTCTAAAATGCGATTCCGGAAGGCTTGCAAAATACTCATTTACAAAGATGATAAGCTCGTCGTTAGACGAAAATTTCTTTCCACCTAGTGCCGTTTGCAATTTTGGAAAAAGGTGGAAGTCGGAAGGGGCTAGATCCGGCGAATAAGGCGCATGAGGTACTAATTGGAAATGCAACTCGTGGATTTTGGACATCGCAACTATGCTGGTATACGAGGGAGCATTGTCTTGGTGAAACAGAATCTTTTTCTTTGCCATTCCTGGCCGTTTAGTACGAATCTCAACATTTAATTTTTGTAGAAGTTCTGCATAATATTGTCCGTTTATTGTGGTACCTTTCTGAAGGTAATCAATGAGCAAAATGCCCTTTGAATCTCAAAAAATTGATGCCATCACCTTGTTTGCCGATAAAGTGGTTGGAGATGCAGAACCCCGTTCTAACCATTGTTTCGACTGTTGTTTAGTTTCGGGTGTACTATAGTGTATCCAAGTTTCATCGCAAGTAACAAATCGCCTGCAAAAATCAACGAAATTCCGCTTATAAAGGTCAAAACACTCATTGGAAATGCGCAAACGAGTGAACTTTTGATCAGTCGTAATCAATCGCGGCACCCATCTTGTCGAAAGCTTGGAAAGGCCCAATTCTTTCGTTAAAATGCGGTGTACGCGTTCTGTTGAAATGATTACCATAATCTGCTACCTTTCTCACTTTGAGTCGTCGATCTTGCGTAATAATATCATGAATTTTTATAATCATTTCCTTAGAAGTCACGATTTTGGGTTTTCCAGAGCGTGCTTTATCAACACAGCTTGTTCTACCACGTTTAAATTCATTTACCCATCTACTTATTGTGGCGCATGATGAAGCAGATTCACCTAATGTTTCCCGTAACTCATCTTTTATTTCGGTAGCTTTCATACCCTTAATTACGAAGTATTTAATCACCGCACGATACTCTGCTTTTTCCATTTTAACAAAACGACGTGTTGCTTCTTTTTCAATCAGCTGTCAAACATAAACTAATCAACCGATTTATCTAAATATCGGAATGTAAACATATAAATAGGCAATCTAAATTACAGTGCATTTGTTTTACTAATTAGAGCGCCACCTATGTGTCATTCTCACTACTTGTCAAACTATCCTCGTACAATTTACCACAATCAAACGCGCATTAATTAGTAAAATACCTTTAATAAATTGTAGGGAAAATTTATTAAATTTTACAACGCAGTTGGTAGTAATAACCAACCTGTAGGGAATTGTCATTAGTTGGTAGCTCTGTAACATGACAGAATCTGGTCTGGTACATAACACTTATAAGCCAATTAAAGTTACTCAGTTCTGGAAACGGGTTCAAAAAAAACGTTTACTATCAGGTTTTTCATTAACCCATTAAAAACCAAGGCAATTAAAAATGAAAACTCGTTTAATTCATTTATTTAATTTAGCTAAAACATACATAAGGAACATAAGAAAAAGTAAAAAATTTTAAAAAAAAATTCAGGAACTGTGGTTTTGGAGCTGTACCCAAACGGATACAATGGCTTGATTACGAGGGAGCGTTTTTATATTAAACTAATTTTTACATATTTCTAGCTGCTTTATATTTCCCATAATTCGCAATATTCTTTCTTGAAGAAGAAATATTCTTCTTGCGTCCGCAGACATTCGCCATAAAATAATGCCATAAGTTGCAACCGCGTGAAAATTCGAAAAATAAGTTAGCCGGACCGCCTGATGAGTGGAAACGTGTTTTAGTCGTCGCACATTGTAGATTGCAGCGTTTAGTTTTTTTGGCCGTTTCCGATACATGATGTGACCAATGCAGCTTGCTATCCACTGTCATACCCAGTAGGCGAACAGAAGTATTCTCACCGGCCGTTCTAATTATTAACGTGAACGTTTGGGTTTTATTCGTATTCAACAACAAGGTGTTACTATTTAACCATTTCTTCAATACATTTGTATTTTCATCTGCTTTCGTTGTTACTTCAACTTCTGTAGCTCCTCTAATAATTAAGGTTGTATCGTCCGCAGAAAGACATATTTTGGCGTCTATATTATAGGGTAGCTCGCTTATGTAAATGATGAACAGCAGTGGGATATAAATATCGAGCCTTGAGGTACACCCTTACTTATGTATAATAGTAATATGGTATTACAAATATTAAACCGATATTATCCATCTTCTACATCTGCATACTGAAAAAGGCTGCTTCAAACGGTTAATGTTCATTTCCATTTATTACCTGGTAAACTCCTCGCACTTCTTTGAAGCGTACACTGCTGACCGGACGCCCGCGTACCACTCTACGAGGGAGCGTTCTTATATTCGCGGAATGGGGGACAAGGGGTGGAAATAAAACAACCAAATTATTTTTCTTTTTCAATATATTCACCTGCAAGACGGATACATTTTTCACATCTTTCAATTAATTTATTTATACCCTCATAAAAAAATGATTTCTCTTTATCTGCAAAATACGCCGAAACTGCCTCCTTGACTTCATCATCGGCAGTAAATTTTTTACCCCGCAGCTCTTTTTTCATTTTCGGAAACAGGTAATAATCACTAGGGGCCAGGTCTGGGCTGTAGGGTGGGTGATTCACAATTTCGAAGCCTACCTTACGCAGGGCAGCTAACGTAACGCGGCTCTTGTGGACGGGCGCGTTGTCGTGCAAAAGCAGAACACCTTTTGTCAATGTTCCCCGTCTTTTCTCTTTAATGGCTTCTTTTAGTCGCTCTAATATTGAAGCGTAATATTCTCCGGTTATAGAAACACCTTTATCTTTATAATCAATCAACAATATTCCTTCCGAGTCCCAAAATACCGTTGCCATGAGTTTCCCAGCTGATTGTTACACTTTAAATTTCTTGGGAGGTGCTGTGCCCCTTTTATGCCACTGCATGGAGTCTTGTTTGGACTCAGGTTCATAATGATGAACCCAAGTTTCGTCTCCAGTAACAATTCTACTCAATACACCATCCTTGTCTTCATTACAGAGGTCCAAAAATGCACACGAACACTCTACGCGCTGTTGTTTTTGCGGCAGCGTGAGCATTCTCGGCACCCATCTTGCGCTGACCTTAGACATGCCGAGATGATCGTGTAGGATTTTAAAAATTGTTGTATCGGATACTCCAACCATTTCTGCGAGTTGTTTCTTCTTTAGTCGACCATCTTCGAGTATAATTTGTTCAACTTTTTGGATAAGTGCTGGCGTGGTCACCTCAATGCTCCTGCCCGGCCTCGGGTCGTCTTCAAGGGATTCCCTTCCTTGTTTAAATAAACTATGCCACTTGTACACCATGGTTTTTCCTGGACAAGAGTCGCCGTAAACCAATGACATCTCATTCATTATGGTCGCGACTGATTTTCCTTGCCTGGTAAGGAACTTTATAACGGCACGATATTCGATTTTTTCCATATTTCACTTTTCACTCCTGATTATGTTACTTGGTTGATGATAGCTCAAAGACTAACTGTCTAATAACAATGAAACTTCGTATTTATACTAATCATGAGTCGCTGCACAGCCCACGCCCCCAATGCGCCTACTCACCCCTCTACAACCCGTTCATTCCGCGAATATAAAAACGCTCCCTCGTAGTATGCTTATTTTTTAGTGCTATTCTATATTTTAAAACAATCCCTTTCTAGACAAAGTGCCACGTCACATTGTTCACACATCCATTTAATTCTACTATGGCATTCGCGGCATCGTAAACGGTTTATTAGTCTCTTGGGGAAGCGGTTTCCAGCAATAGCAGCTACACCTAGTGCCTACGAGCGTTTCGAAGTTGGCAGTGTCTACGTATAATTTCGAAGATAGTAGGGAACAATATGACGCTGAAACTCTAACAGGTCCGTTTGGGACTTGTTTGCAGTTTTATATATAACTTCCACGCGTTGACCAGTACGGAACCCAACATTGTGGTAGAAAGCGGCCACCACCATTTCTTTCCTCGAATTTTTTTTTTTAATATTTTCATTTGTTCAAGTGAAATGTCGTCCTCGCTGTCGCTGCCACATAATACCTCTATTTCACCTGGCACATCGTATGGTATACTGTCAACTTCAATATTTTCGGCGACACCTTCTTCTTCATCTGTGTTATAATCTGGGCTTGGAGGTATAATAGCAATTTTAAATTCGTGGTGATCTTCCTCAGCTTCAACATAATTCAGAGCACAGTTCAAGGTATTGAAATATCTGCCGTAAAAACTTGACGTTTTTCTAGTAGGAAATTCCATTTTTTTGTGGGCAAAAATCTCAAAAAAAATGCGTATCCAATAAGCCATTGTACTCAATTGGGTATACCAATTTTTCTACTCACCCAGCGTCGTTCCAATTAGTTTTTTATCTTTCACCTTTTTATAAATTGGAAACACAGTTATTCCCTCATGCAAAGCTATAACAAACACTTATTATAATACAACAGATTTTACTCCACGCAGCTGAATAATCACTGACCTAGCTAATACTTGCAAAATTGACGCAAAGGTATTAAAACTAAACAAAATATACAATAACGGTACTATTTCTAAACACTTTGTTGTTGTGTGCTTTTTAAACACATTATGTTGAATGCAAAACTAAAAGAAACATTGCGTAATTTCACTTTTCGTAAAATTTATGCATATTTAAATATTGCCTTTTTTCTGTACTCAAGCAGGTACAATGGCTAGGAATGGCTTAAGAACATAACAATTTTGTATTTAAATAAAACAGAATAATTGAGATTTTGGACTGGAATTTATTCCAGGTGTAGTACACATGTTATATTTAACTGTGGAATCAGATCTCATTCATATAACCACAGCGAGCACGTTAGCAGCGATCGATTCTCTAGAGCCAATTTTCCATCACTCTTTCACATACATCGGGCGAAACATTGGCAATTTCGCCTTCGATATTGTCCCAGAGTTCCTCTAACGTTGTTAGCTTGTTGGCATAAACCAACGACTTAACGCGACCCAATAAAAAGATATGTAACGGCGTTAAATCGCATAAGCGAGATGGCCACTCGACCCGACCACTTCTCGAGATTACACAGTTACCAAATTTCCCCTTCAATAGGGGTCAAATAAACATATAAATTTATTTTAAGTCGGTCTCAACTGAAGCATTTTCACATCTTTCCTGACTTTTCTTAACCCATTCCTTGCCATAGTACCTGCTTGAGTACAGAAAAAAGGCGATATTTAAATATGCATAAATTTTACTAGAAGTGAAATTACACAACGTTACGCAATTTGGCAAATATAAACTAGGTCAGTGATTATTGAGCTGCGTGGAGTAAAATCTGTTGTATTATAATAAGTGTTTGTTATAACTTTGCATAAGGGAATAACTGTGTTTCGAATTTATAAAAAGGTGAAAGATAAAAAACTAATTGGAACGACGCTGGGTGAGTAGAAAAATTGGTGTACCCAATTGAGTACAATGGCTTATTGGATATGCATTTTTTTAAAATTTTTGCCCACAAAAAAATGGAATTTCCTACTATAAAAACGTCAAGTTTTTACGGCAGACATTTCAATACCTTGAACTGTGCCCTGAATTATGTTGAAGCTGAGGAAGATCACCACGAATTTGAAATTGCTATTATACCTTCAAGCCCGGATTATAGCGCAGATGAAAACGAAGGTGTCGCTAAAAATATTGAAGTTGACCGTATACCATACGATGAGCCAGGTGAAATAGAGGTATTTTGTGGCAGCGATAGCGAAGACGATATTCCACTTGAACAATTAAAAAAATAAAATTTCGAGGAAAGAAATGGTGGGGGCCTCTTTTTACCACAATGTTGAGTTCCGTTGTGGTCAATGAATGGAAGTTATATAAAACTGCAAACAAGTCCCAAATGGACCTGTTAGAGTTTCAGCGTCATATTGTTCGCTACAATCTTCGAAATTATACGCAAACACTGCCAATTTCGAAACGCTCACTGACACTTGGTGTAGCTACTGCTGCTGGAAACCACTTCCCCAAGAGAACAAAAAACCCTTTACGATGCCACGAATGCCATAGTAGAATTAGATGGATGTGTGAACAATGTGACGTTGCACTTTGTCTAGAAAGGGAGTGTTTTAAAATATGTCACACTAAAAAATAAGCATACTAATTAAGCCATTGTACCCGTTTGGGTACAGCTCCAAAACCACAGTTCTTGGATTTTTTTTACAATTTTATACTTTTGTTTTTGTTCCTTATGTATATTTTCATTAAATTAAATAAATGAATTAAACAAGTTTTCATTTTTAATTGCCTTGGTTTTTAATGTGTTAATTGCTGCAACTTTGTTAGGTTTGAATCGTAGAACCACAGATTTTATTTGTTGGAAATTCTCGCAATAATAAAGGGTTTTCCAATAAGGACTTAACAACTTTTTTTCAAAATAAAATGCAGACCATTTGAGATATTTCAAAAACTTTATTAGAGGGTTGAAGTACAATCAAAACATTTATGAATTGAACTCGACTTCGTTCATATGGCCACCGCGGGCACGTTTGCAGCGGTCAATTCGTTGGACCCAATTTTCGATGACTCGGCCACACAATTCGGCCGAAACGGCTGCTATTTCGCGTTCAATGTTGGCTCTGAGCTCCTCCAACGTTGTCCGCTTGTTGGCATAGACCAATGACTTGACGTAGCCCCAAAGAAAAAAGTCTAGGGGCGTTAAATCGCACGAACGAGGCGGCCAATCGACTGGTCCATTTCTTGAGATAACACGCTCATCAAATTTACTCTTCAATAAATCGATTGTCACGTGTGCTGTGTGGCTTGTGGCACCGTCCTGCTGAAACCATATGTTGTCCAAGTCCATATCTTCCAATTCGGGCCAAAAATAATCGGTAATCATGGCGCGATAACGATTACCATTCACAGTAACGTGACGATCATTATCGTCGACGAAAAAATATGGCCCTATGACGCCGCCGGCATGCAAACCGCACCAAACAGTTATTTCTTGTGGATGAGGTGGTGTTTCATGAAGCACATGTGGATTTTCACCCGACCAATAACGCATATTTTGCTTATTGACGAACCCATTGAGCCAAAAATGAGCTTCGTCACTGAAAATGATTTTGCGATGAAATTGATCATCTTGGCGCATCTTTTCCAGAGCTCAATCGGAGAACGTACGTCACTTCAAATGGTCCATCGACTTCAATTCTTAAGTCAGCTTGATCTTGTATGGGTGTAAACCAAGATTCTTACGCAAAATTCTCCATAAAGTGGTCTGGACGATGCCCAACTCTTGAGAACGCCGTGGAATTGACTGATTTGGATCATTTGCTACCGACGTTTCAACGGCAGCGATATTTTCGACACTTCGACCAACCCGTTGTCTCACTGACACGGCAACATCACACAACGAATATGTAGACTCAAATTTTTGCACTAAACTTGTTACTGCCTGTCTACTAAGGCGAGAATTACGACCGAAAATCGGAGTTAACGCTCTTAAAGTAGCGGTCACCGACTCCGAATTTCTGTAGTAAATTTTTATAATTTGCAGACGTTGTTCGTTCGTGTACTTTACCATGATGAAAATGTTAAGTTTACTGAATAAATTGACAGTGACAGTTCGATGATTAGTGAAAGGGTGCGTTCACAAATTGAATTAAAAGTTGTCAAGTCCCTATTGGAAAACCCTTTAGAAAACCGCTTTCAACCATGTTCCCCACGTATAAGAATTGACTCTAGTGGCTCAGGAATACCAGGCTACCGTCTGTGGAATTCTCGAATTCGTTTGGAACATTTCAAAAACCCTTTTTTGGTGTTTGAACTTAATGCATCCACCCCGGAATAACATTGTCGAATAGTTTGTGCTACAAGGTATAAAACATTAACTTTATACGTCACATTCCTCACACTTGTCTCTAGGGGAACGGCCTACACTGCACATTGTCGCTACACCATCGGTCATAATCATCAACAGTTGGTCAGTTGAAACTTGAAATTTTTTTAGCGGATCCCGCACTACCTTCATAATTTCTACGCCATTGTACTTTACTAATCTTTTGCTACCTAATACAATGGGAAATATCGCTTTAACAGGATCTAGAACACGCACTATAATATTCAAAATAGAATGTTTTTTTCGATTTGTCATTTCGTCGACACATAACCACAGCTGTTTATCTTTTACTACAGCTTTGATCATGTTCCTATGTCATTACATACAGTTGGCATATGGCTCTGTAACACTCTCGGGGGTTTTAGCTTCCAGTTGGGATTATATTTGTTCCAGAAGTCATGAAACTGTCGCTTATCGAGTAAACGAAGTCTCAAATCACAAGTGAACAGTAAATCAAACAGAAATTGCGTTTTTGGTGACACGTTAGTTTTCTTATTTCGGGCTTGTACACTCTATATGATTTCGCGATCGCGTTTGTCCCAGCACATCAACAGTTTATCGCAAACTTTAGAGTATACGAGGGTAGTTTGACAAGTAGTGAGAATGGAAAAGAAAAACGAATTTTTTAAATACAAAATAATTTTTATTTTTCAATATATTCTCCTAAAAGAGCAATACATTTATTCCAACGGTGCTCCAATGCCCTTATGCCATCTCTAAAATGCGATTCCGGAAGACTTGCAAAATACCCATTTACGAATATGATAAGCTCGTCTTTAGAAGAAAATTTCTTTCCACCTAGTGCCGTTTTCTATTTTGGAAAAAGGTGGAAGTCGGAAGGGGCTAGATCCGGCGAATAAGGTGCATGCGGCACTAATTGGAAATGCAACTCGTGGATTTTGGAAATGGCAACTCTGCTGGTATGCGAGGGAGCGTTGTCTTGGTGAAACCAAATCTTTTTCTTGGCCATTCCTGGCCGTTTAGCACGAATCTCAACATTTAATTTTGTACAAGTTCTGCATAATATTGTTCGTTTACCTTTCTGAAGGTAATCAATGAGCAAAATGCCCTTTGAATCCCAAAAAATAGATGCCATCACCTTGTTTGCCGATAAAGTGGTTTTCGCTTTCTTTTGAGGTGCAGAACCACCTTCTAAACCTTGTTTCGACTGTTGTTTAGTTTCGGGTGTACTGTAGTGTATCCAAGTTTCATCGCGTAACAAATCGCCTACAAAAATCAACCGGATTCCACTTATAAAGGTCCAAACACTCATTGGAAATGCGTAAACGAGTGAACTTTTGATCAGTTGTAAGCAATCGTGGCACCCATCTTGCCAAAAGCTTGGAAAGGCCCAATTCTTTCGTTAAAATGTGATGTTCGCGTTCTGTTGAAATGCTTACCATGTCTGCTATCTCTCTCACTTTGAGTCATCGATCTTGCGTAATAATATTATGGATTTTTATAATCATTTCCTTTGAAGTCACGATTTTGGGTGCTCCAGAGCGCACTTCATCAACACAGCTTGTTCTACCACGTTTAAATTCATTTACCCATCTACTTATTGTGGCGCATGATGAAGCAGATTCACCTAATGTTTCCCGTAACTCATCCTTTATTTCGGTAGCTTTCATACCCTTAATTACGAAGTATTTAATCACCGCACGATACTCTGCTTTTTCCATTTTAACAAAACGACGTGTTGCTTCTTTTTTAATCAGCTGTCAAAAATAAACTAATCAACCGATTTATCTAAATATCGGAATGCAAACATATAAATAGGCAACCTAAATTACAGTGCGTTTGTTTTACCAAGTAGAGCGCCACCTATGTGTCATTCTCACTACTTGTCAAACTATCCTCGTATCTTAGCACCATTAAAATGAAAATTGGGAAATTCATGGATGAACTTTCGCACTGCGTCAATCAATGGTCTCGTTTATTCCTTACACACATCCGTCGTTCTTAGCAGTTATACGTTCGCCTAACTTGTAATTGTACACATGTGTTCTATTACTTTTCGCTGGTGGGGGCGCTGCACGCTCAGTACGAACCTACCCCATGGGAAGATATACCAAATCTGATCGCGACTCTATGAGACCCTTTCTCTCACTGGCAATGGGGAACAAGTAGGGAGAATTAATATGTTTTCACTTTCACCCTACTAGTTTCTTGTAATTTTTATATTTTTTGATATCTTGTACTTACACAGTCTGTCGCAGAGAAAACCGAACTTTTTTAAAATAGTAATTGTTGGTGGTGTCATCTATTAAAAAAGAATGCGTCACCAATGTTATGTCAAAATATCATGACATTTGCATAACTAGAAGCAGAGAAATTGCGCATAAACTAACAGTGTGTATTTGGTATTGGCCGAAAAATGAATTTTGAACAAAGAGCAAATATCAAGGTCTGTTTTAAACTCGGTAAATCGCTTACTAAAACATTTAATTTGATGAAGCAAGTGTATGGCGATGCGTGTTTATCACGTACGAGTGTGTATGAGTGGTATAAACGATTTAAATACGGTCGTACGGACATGAATGACGACTAACATCCTGGTGCAGACTTTTTTGCACCACTGGTTACGGAAAATAACATCGAACTTGTAAGTGAATTTATCAAAAAATGAGCCGTTATTGCGATACGTGGGAATGGAATTAAATATTTCAAAAGATTCAATTCATCGCATTTTGACACAGCATTTGGCACTGAGAAAGATTAGAGCAAGGTTTGTACCACACAAGCTTACTGAATTCAATATTGTACAGACTTGATTAAAGACTCAAAGAAGAACGAAAACTTCAGGTATTCTATTGTCACTGGCGATAAGACGTTATATTTTCAATATGATTCAAAGACCAAGCGTCAAGAATGGAAGCATCCAAGCGAAGAAAAATCGAAACAAAAGCCGTTTGGAGAAGTGAAAAGTGAAGACAATATTGATCTATTTTTATGATTCGAAAGGCATAGTGCGCAAAGTATTTGTACCAACTAGACAAACAATCAATGCTGTATATTATCTTCGTGTTATGAAGAGTCTTTTGGCGCGTATTCGTTGTGTGCGCTTTCAACGTTGTAAAAATGGTAGCTGGCGTTTGTCACATGATATTGCATCATTTCATCGCTCGACACTTATCACTGATTTTCTGACTACAAATGGTATTTTAACCATCAACCATTCACCGGATTTTGCCCCCTGTGATTTCTGTTTATTCTTCAAACTATATTTGCCGATGAAGAGACAGCGTGATACCGATGTCGAAGCCATTAAAAAGGCGTCGACAGCGATCTTCAAGGATATCTCTACAAATGAAATTAAAAATTCATTCGACATGTTAATTGACCGTGCAAAACGTTGTATTGAAGCCAAAGGCGACTACTTTGAATAAAACAAATGAATTTTACTAAAATAGTAAGTTTTTGTTTTTATTTTAAAAAAGTTCGGTTTTCTCTGAGACAGACTGTGTACATACAAATATTTGCTTACGATTTGTGAAGTTTCGTATTTACTTTTTCTTGAAACACTTCTTAAACATTTGTGTTTTGTATGTACGTTTAGTTGTCCTATTAATGGTAGAAATTCTGTTGGAAAAAATATAATTAAAAAATAAAATTAAAATTAAATTGTGTGTAGTGTTTCTTCTACAGGGAGTAAATAACGGTTTTACATAAAAACTGACCAGAATATCCGACTGTGTGATGTTCTGTTGCGTAATCAATTCGACGAAATGGTCGGCGTTTTTTACATACGAAACCGACGCAGGTTGTAGTGTATCTATAGTAACGCAATATTCTCTCTTTTCAGATTACTAAAAGAAAAACAAGATCACGAGGAGCAACGTAGTGCGGCAGTAAATAACACCACATCTCCGTCAGTACTCTCACCGTCCCCGTCAAGCGCGAAAAGTCCCCCACCCACACAAGAGGAACCCGAAGTTATAGGCGCCGGTTTGCCCCTCCTCCAACGCCTCCTCCTATTGAAAGCTAAGGAAGAAAGAACCGCGAATCTTCCGTGCAGTCAACCCACAAGTCCAACTACGACGATAACACAGACCACGACCACGACGAGGGCTTCGTTCTCGAGTGCACCAGTACCTACCAAGAGCTTAACGGTGGCGAAGAATTTGCTTGGTGTGGGACAAATCAAAGGTAAAATTAGTTTTCGCGATAGGTTAAAGATGCACAAAGAACAATCGGGTGTAAGTAACAGTGCTAACAGCGGTGTTGCGAAAGAAGCCGAAGACCAAGCTGAATTGGTGCCGTCCAAAGATAGTGTGGAGTGCGATAAGAGCGAAAAAACTGATCCGCCGTGGAGTAAATTGAAAAAAGCGGCCATAGTTCGTGATATAAGTGATGGAACATCAACGGGACAAGTTAGTAGTGATGATAGTGCATCAAAAACTAAACCTACATTAACTTTAGCACGTAAAACGAAAATTTACCGTTCCATCGATGATTTATCGCCCGAATACGGTGGTCTTCCTTTCGTTAAGAAATTGAAAATTCTAAATGAACGTCAGAAATTGGAAGAACTAGAATCAGTGATGAAAACTAGAAGCTTCAGCTTGGATATTCCCGACACGCAACCGTGTATCGATGCCGAATCCCTAACGAGATCGCAATCTGAAGGGAGCACGATGCACCAACAAGACAAAAACCTGCTCACGGCGAATTTGGTGCCGAGTTCACTAAATTCAAGCTCCGAATCGAATGAGACGCCCGAACGAAGGAACTTAAAGTCGATATTGAAAAAGTTGACCGAAGATCCAAATGTCCCGACGCTAATGCCGAACAGAGTGGATTCCACAGAGTTTAGAAAACTGATGAGGGCTCCGACAATAGAAGGATATGCGGCAAGACACAGTAAGCTCTCTAAAAGCGTGACTTTTAACAGAGACACCTTGCAGAGTCCCCCCAATAGTGCCAACGTTCTAAGCGGAGGCGGGAATCTGTTTAGTTTCACACTGAATAAATCCCCGTCCCCGCCGTCACCCACGCCCGTCGTGCAACAGCAAAAGATCGAAAACGGGATCGGGGAACACAATCGATTGCAATTGCAACAAAATCAGCAACAGCAACAACAACAACAGCAGCATATCGAACCTGAACAAGGAGACGCGGTGACCAAGAGACAGGAATTAGAAAAGTGCGGAATACAGCACATTATATCCGCCAAAACGAACCATCAGCAAATGAAATTCATCAAAAGTAAGTAGTGGTCGTTCTTAGTTGATGTGACTATGCAGTAGGCGATATCATCCACATGATCGTTTAGAAGAATTACTGCATATTTTCTTAATATCGATTTGCTATTGCTTCACTCGCTTTTGCGATAGTTTAAGTTGGCGAAAATTGTTAAATGTTCCGATTCCGTAGACTTTCACGGCCAGCTTCACTAGTAACGTATGTTTCCGCGTTTCGTCGTGTAGTTTTTGCAATAATCAACGGTTCTCCGAGCATAATGATATTTCCTTCAAGACGTTAGTAATTTTTTCTTTAATACATATACCGGGTCTCCCATGACATGATTGTCACAGCTTCAGGATGTATTACTGAAGCAATTTCAAGTTAAAAATGTCTAATGACATCTATTTAAGATTTATGATATACTTACCTCGTCATTCTTATATATATTGGGTTGGCAACTAAGTACTTTCGGTTTTAACTGATAGAGAGCGTTGCTTTATTTTTTGAATAACGTATGTTAGTGCTGTACTTTACCGTTTGTCGCGTGATACTAGTCACATTGACGTAACATCAGAAGCAAGTAGTGCGTGATTTTTATTAAAGCTATTAGTTGTGGGTTAATTTTAAATGGAGTGCAGAAACGAACATTTTCGACATATTTTACTATTTTATTTCCGTAAAGGAAAGAAAGCTGCTGCGGCTCACAAAAAGGTATGTGAAGTTTATAGTGCTAATTGCTTAACAGAGCGCACGTGTCAGAATTGGTATAAAAAATTCCGTACTGGAGATTTTTCCCTCAAAGGTGAGCAACGTTCTGGTCGGCCTACTGAAGTTGATGATGACCAAATCAAAGTCATAATTGAAGAGGATCGTCATATAACTGTTCGAGAGGTTGCGGAGAGGCTACATGTATCGCACACAACAATTGAAAAACATTTAAAATGTCTTGGGCTAGTTAAGAAGCTTGATATTTGGGTACCTCACGAATTGAAAGAAATTCATTTAACACAAAGAATCAACTTTTGCGATATGCACCTTAAACGAAATGAAACCGACCCGTTCTTAAAAAGAATCATCACTGGTGATGAAAAATGGGTCCTGTACAGTAACATAGTTCGAAAACGATCATGGAGCAAACGCGATAAACCAGCTCAAACCACATCGAAAGCTGAATTGCATCCAAAAAAGATCATGCTGTCAGTTTGGTGGGATTACAAAGGTGTTGTGTTTTTTGAGCTGCTTCCAAGAAACCAAACGATCAATTCTGATGTTTACTGTCAACAATTAATAAAACTGGATGAAGCAATCAAAGAAAAACGGCCAGAATTGTCAAATCGGGAAGGTGTAGTTTTCCACCAAGATAATGCAAGGCCTCACACATCTTTGGCAACTCGTGGGAAACTATTGGAGCTTGGCTGGGAAGTGATGCCACATCCTCCATACAGCCCTGATCTAGCACCATCTGATTACCATTTATTTCGAAGTTTGCAGAACTCTTTAAATGGTAAAACTTTCACAAATGACGATGACCTTCACTCACACCTGGTTCAGTTTTTTGCTGATAAGGACCAGAAATTTTATGAGCGCGGAATCATGCAGCTGAAAGAAAGATGGCAAAAGGTCATTGAGCAAAATGGAAAATATGTAATTGATTAAAAACTATTCTTTGTTTAAAAAAAAAGTGTTTTATTTTATACTACATAACCGAAAGTACTTAGTTGCCAACCCAATACTTGCCTATTTTGAGTACGTCCACAAATCATCCCATAAGTTTTCCCTATATAGCGATTTTGATGACTACAAGATAAAAAATCAGAAGAGTTTGGTCATACCGTGTCAACGCATTTAGAAAAGTCAGCTAAATACTAATTACTTACTTGCGAAGATGTACAAAACACTACCTAATAAGGTAAAAGGTCTATCCTTGAATAAACTTAAAAACTCAGTGTAGAACAGTAATACCTGACATGTGTTTACTGTTTACTTTTAGAGCTCATCTTTGTGAAAGCATCAAATGCTTGTTTTTCATAGAAAATTTACCGAATTCGTTCTATATTTACGGCATACAATAGAGAAATATCAAATGAACGAAAACTTTTGCGACATTCGCTGTTGTATTTAAAAAATTCTTTTATAATTGTAAATTATAAGTTTTCATATTGTTATTAGAAGTTTTTGGGGTTTTTTAATGTTTTTAAATGGTATGCTTTATCATAGCCAGACATTAACTATCTAGGAAATTATTAAAATTATTTTGATACAATGTTTAAATTTCAAAGGAGCACCTGTATGTTTTACAAACTTAAAATTCAAGGGAATTTTACAAATAAATAATCTTGTACATGCAGGTAATATAAATATTTTCTAAGCATTCATATTTCCGCATTTATTATATATGGAGGAAGATTCGTCGTTCGGATTTGGTTTTTCGAAGCTCAGCAATGACTTGCTGCAAACAAATGGTTATATACCAATCGGCAATAACAATTCTTTGATCTTGTAGAGAAATTGTTGCTACATGACCTGCTTTCGAGACAAATGTCGTGACCATTTTTTTGGGGACACTTCGAGAATGGATGTATCGCCAAATGTATATATACCAAAACTGAGCAAAAGTGGAAGTATTTTGCTCAATCTATACTCAGTTTGAAAGAGGTGCTACGTGGATTGTCTTTTAAGTTTTGCATATAAAACTGGAATAAACAATAGATAGCTTTTAAAGACTTCATTGTTTTTCGAAGTATTCTTCACGAAGATTAATGCACTTTCGCATGCACTCGAATCAACTCTGGAAGTAGTTGTTCCACTCGTTTGTTGGTACTGTCAAAATTGCGCATTTGAAGGCATCGGCTGCTCCTTCGGACGACTGGAATTTTCGACCACGTAGTCTGCTCTTGATTTTCGAAAAGCAAAAGACATCGTTGGTACTACGATCTGGACTGTACAGATGATGGTCCAATAATTCGACGTTTTGTTGTGTTAAAAATTCAATTGTCCTATGTGCTATGTGTGAACTTGCATTGCCCTGGTGGAAGATGATTCGTTGTTCTGTGTTGGTTCGAAACTCAGCAGTGATTTGCGACAAACGAATGGTTGTATACCAATCGGCAGTAATAGTTCTTTGATCTCGTAGAGGAATTGTTGCTACATGCCTTACTTTCGAGACAAATGTCAAGACCATCTTTTCGGAGACACTTCGAGAATGAATGACTTTTGTCGGCTTTTCTTCAACTTGGAACACTCAAACAGACGACTGAAATTTATTTTCTGGCCTGTATGAGTAAATCCAAGATTCTTGACTACTGACAATGTTATACACGTTTTTAGATTTTCCAGCGTTGAAGCGATCTAGAGTTTTTCGACATCAATTGACCCTACCTGCTTTCTGTTCTTCGGTCAACAGATATGGTATCCAACGAGAAACTAATTTTTTTACATACAATTCTTTATGATAAATTTATTGAATTGAAGTCTTTGAAATCCCCAGCAATGCTTCAAATTGGTGGTATGTCAAATGTCGATCTTCATTGGTGATCTTGTGCACAGCATCGACGTTTTCCTGAGTGACTACCGTTTTTTGGTGAGCCTGCTCTTGGATCGTCGCTAAGACTAATCTGTCCACGTTTGAATTCTCCATACCAACGAAAAATTGTTGACTGATGTGGTGCTTCATTGCCGAAAACAGAAACCAACTCAAAACGCAAAAATGTTCTCAGTTTAATTCCATTTTTCAACTAACTTATCAACTTTGGCTCTTCGTCGTAGTTACAACACTACGCCTACCGCACTGAAACTTTGGATTTAGGTTAACTAAAGATGGACGTTAATTTTTAGTACAGATATTTGATTAGTAGCACTTTCTATGTCCCACTATACAAAACTTAAAAGACATTCCACGTATCCACCGAAGGTTCTCACGGCTGTAAGTATGAGTAATAGTAGATTCTCTAGCAGTTAAACTCGGTCGTTTATTGCTAAGGGTGGTCAGATTCTTAGAAATGATATATACATATATATATATATATAGATATATGAGTAATATTAGATTCTCAGGCTCTCCGCGATGTTGCACAGAAATTCTCGAAAGAATCGACGTTTCGATGACATGTCAATCATCTTCTTCGGGAGTTGTTTCGTAGTGAAGCATCAACCTGAAACCTGAAACAGTTTCAGGTTGACGTTTCATTAAGAAATAACTCTTGAAGAAGATAATTCAGATGTCGTCAAAACGTCAAGATGCCCATTCTTTCGAGAACTTCTGTCCAACGTCGCGGAGAGCCCGAGAATCTAATATTACTCATATATATATATATATATATATATATATATATATATATATATCATTTCCAAGAATCTGACCACCTTTAGCACTAAACGACCGAGTTTAACTGCTGGAAAGGTGGCAGACAAATAATAAGTTCTTCGTTACATTCCGAACGAATAAGATAAATTGTTCGGCAACTTTACTTATAATATTTCCGTATGTTTTTGTATTAAATAAACTTTATAGAGTGAAGGTTGAAGGTGTTTTTATTTGTACGCGTTTCCCCACAGACTTGCAACCTGTGGCTCGGTAAGCGTCAAATTCAGCACACAAAAACTCAATCATTACGTTCACATTCGATGATATTAAAAATTCGCACGGTATACTACTGTGGGAAAGGAATAGTAAGACTTTGTTCATAATTTTTAATTTCTTAATTAATTCTTCCAAATCTATTTCGTCCCCGTCAAAGTTATCCCTCCCTAGCCCCAATACACTCGTGCCAACGCTTCTTCCAATTCTCGAAACAGTTGTTAAAGTCAATTTCAGGAATAGCCTTCAATGCGCGTAGCGATTCACGTTTAATGTCTTCAATTGACTCAAAACGGTTTCCCCGAAGCGGTCGTTTGAGTTTGCTGAATAGCCAGAAGTCACACGGAGCTAAATCAGGTGAATACGGTGGTTGCGGCACGATATTGGTTGAAAATTTGGCGAAAAACTCACTAAGAATTAATGCAGTATGCGACGGTGCATTATCGTGGTGCAAAAACCAAGAGTTATCGGCCCATAATTCTGGCCTCTTTTTACTAATAGCATTGCGCAAACGACCCATAACACTCAAATAGTATTCTTTGTTGACAGTTTGGCCGGTCGGAAGAAATTCGGAGTGCACCACACCTCGATAATCGAAGAAAAAAGACAACCTTGATTTTGGACTTGCTTTGACGTGGTTTTTTGAGCTTCGGCTCACCTTTGATACGATATTCGGCCGATTGATCGTCTGTTTCCGGGTCATAAGCGTAGATCCAAGTCTCATCTCCAGTTATGATGCCTTTCATTTTGTCTTGATAGTCGGAAAGCATTGTTTCACAGACGTCAACGCGACGCTGTTTTTCGAAAAAATTGAGTGATTTTGGAACAAATCGTGCTTTCACTTTTCTTAGGCCCAAATGATCTTTCAAAATGGTTTTCACTGATCCTTCCGATATTCCAACGATGCCAGTAAGGTCTCTGACGGTTAATAGTCGGTTCTCAAGCACCAATTCCTTGATTCTATTGACGTGTTGATCATCAGTTGATGTTGATGGCCGTCCTGGACGTGGTTCGTCATTAACGCGTTCTCGACCCTCTTTGAATAATTTGTACCAATCAAAAACACTTGCTCACGACAATTATCACCGAAGGCCTTTTGCAACATTCTGAACGTTTCGGCACCAGAAATTTGATTCCGTTCACAAAATTTAATGGAACTTCTTTGTTGAATAATTTCACTCATTGTAAAAATCGCCGAATGCACTTTTTGTACTTCATAAAGACAAGCGTATACTAAACACTAATGATTATTTTGATGTGACATTTGGCACAGATGTCACTGACAGTCGTACCAACCTAGAAAAAAAATATTTCGACGAATGGGTTTTCGCGCGAAATTTAAATTAAAAAGTCTTACTATTTTTTGCCCACAGTAGTACAAACACTTTTGCGGCTGACTCTATGTTAGAAGCTGCTGTGGGTGTTAATTTTAACAAGCTTAGAAGTTCTGCATTTTATCAGGACATAAAAAGGATCACTGCTGGTCCAAATATATCAAGACAGCACAGTATTATGTTGGAAAATAGACACAATTTCATATTGCAAAGTTTTTTTACTTTAATTCGGGGAACTTTCGTAATTTGACGCGTTCTAGCCCCTACACTGTATACAAATTATTAAACAGGAGCAGCCAAATTAACAAGCAACGATATTTATTACACCACACGTAAGTTTTTGCTTAGTTTTATACAGATGCATCACGTAAAATTATTTAATGTATTCCACATACATGAGACGAAGAAAATTAATATTTTAATGTGTGGTCACAGTGTTTTGTATTATAAGTGCAAAAGCTCCCTTAAATCCTTAAACATTTCGACGACCCTAAGCACAAGAATGGATGTTTCCTTCACAATACACGATAAACTCTTGTTATGAAACAACCCCACCGTAATCGAAGTTTTCGAACAATGCCTAACATCTAATATTTCCATGTATACCTGTCCAAAACAATCAGAATTTAGTTTTAGTGCTTCAAAATCCACGGATATAGAAACCCAAAAGGTCTCACGTAAGTGAGGACGATAAAATTGTTCCGAGTACGGTTTAGAATTGGAAATCCTTATTTTCATTCATTGTTATTTCTGGAATGCATTTATGTTAATGTTGTAATCGTGATATACTTCAATTGTTACGTAAAATACGTCAATTTATTATTGATCTTCGTTTATTTTTATTTAAAATGTTAATATGTTGTTCCATCAATGTAAATGTACAAGGTATTTTAAACAACGTTTAAAGATTTTAAAGGCACGCAGTATAGTTGAAAATAAGGCAAAATTTTTTAATAAACACATATCGAATATAATAAGACAACATACATATATTAACGACACACACAAAGCGAAAACATTAGTTGAATATGTAACAGTAAAGAAAGATTTCGACATAAATAAAACTATTTCAATACTGAATCAGATAAATAAGTAGAATATAAAGGTTGTTTCAAATTGCGCGTTTTTTTTTAAGAATAAATAAAATACAGATGGCGCACTGAATTTGTCTGGGTATGTGGGCATTTAAAAAGTGTGATGTACGACATTTATAAAAATGGCTTCGTACACGGTACAACAACGCGTTCAAATTGTTGAATTATTTTATGAAAATCAGCGTTCTGTGAAAAGAGTCTTTAGAAAATTACGTGAATTTTATAGCTTACATAATCGTCCATCTGAAAGAACTATTGGTCGATTTATTAAAAAATTTCAAGAGACCGGTTCCGCGGTAGATCAAAAAAGTGAAAATACAATCGTAGCGGTCGTTCACAAGAAAATATTTGTTTGGTTCGTGAAAGTGTTACTGAAGATCCTGGAATATCCATTAGACGACGGTCACAACAACTTGGACTTAATGGATCAACAACATGGCGTATTTTACACAAGAATTTAGATCTGAATGCATATAAGGTTCAAATAACACAGAAACTGAAGCCATTAGATCATTTAAAACGACATTCATTTGTCAATTTCATCAATGAACAACCAGCTGATTTTTCTCAAAAAATATTGTTTTCCGATGAGGTACATTTTGAACTTGGTGGCTATTTTAATAAACAAAATTGCTGTATCTGGTGTGAGGAAAATCCACGAATTATTCATGAGAAACCTATGCACCCTAAATGACTTACTGTTTGGTATGCATTATGGTCAGGTGGTGTAATTGGACCTTACTTCTTTTAAAATGCTGCTGACGAAGCTGTAAATGTCAATGGTGATCGATATCGTCGGATGATAACCGAATTTTTGTGGCGTGAATTAATGAATATTGATCTAGAGGATATGTGGTTTCAACAGGATGGCGCTACACCTCACTTTGCATTCGAATCAATTGATTTATTGAAAGAAAAGCTTTCTGGACGTGTAATCTCAAAAAACGGTGATGTTAATTGACCACCAAGATTATGTAATTTGACACCGTTAGACTATTTTGTTTGGGATTATGTGAAAAATCAGGTTTATAAAAACAATCCACAATCAATTCCTGTTTTGAAAGATGAAATTATTCGTGTGATTGGTGAGAGTGCCTCAATTATGTCATAATGTCATTGAAAATTTTAACAAAAGAGTGGACGTCTGTGGTGCTGCAAGAGGAGGCCATTTAGCAGATATTATTTTTCGCATATATATGTCATAACTGATACTTCAATTACCAATAAAAGGCTTTTGAAAGTGAACGCAAGTTATGTGTTTTATTTATTCTTTAAAAAAACCGCGAAATTTTGAAACACCCTTTATTATCAGCACTATATCAGTTTAGCATGTTCAAACATACCTGATCTAAGTCTTAAAATCTTGGTAGAAAAACAAAACTGAACATTAATAACTTACGTAACTTAAGTAACATAATTTAAAATGAGCAAATAAATAAAAAAAAGGTAACTACATTTATAAGTAAAATTGTCTATCTGATCTTAGCTAACTTTCTATGCGCAATAGCTAGGCGATATTCTCTCGTATCTTGTTCAAATGTGTGTCGAGGTTAACTCCAATGGCGATGAAGCGAGAAGAATGCAGGTAATACAGTATTACCTTAAGACGGAAGAAGGAAAGACAGAAAAAGAGAAAGAAATCCTAGATGAATAAATACCAACTGTACCGGAAAGTCATTACCGGTTTTTTCGTAGAAAAAATCTACATAATTTTCAAGAAAATGGAAAAATTTATTTATTCAAGGTACTGGCCATTTGATTCTACACATCTTGCCCATCTTTCAGGCAATTTATGGATGTCATCCCAAAAAAACTGTTTGTCCTTTGAGCAAAATCATTCATCCAGCTATTTTCTAACTTCTTCGAAATTGGCAGAGAGAATCTCTGATTTATACAAGATGATGCCCCACCGCGTTTTACGCATGCTATATTAGAGAATGTCTAAACAATCAATTTTCTGGGTAGTCCCATTGCATGAACAAGGTCTCCGGATTTAAATCTTAGACTTCAGTATTTGGGGTCGCATAAAAAGTTTAGTGTACGAAACAACGACAAACGATCTTCCACAGTAGCGCCAACGCATGGAACGATGTTGCCACAGATAATTTTAAAAAGACCTGCGTTTTTTTGATGGAGAATGCGCTTCCTTTGAAAGAAAACGTAGATCGTGCGTCGTAATAGAAAGACGGCATTTGGAACACTTTCTTCAGTTATAATCTTTTTGTGTAAAAACACAATACCTTAATAAAAACCACGAAAGGAAATTTAGTCTGCTATTGCAAGATATATTACCTTATTTTCGACCGTACTACATGCGATTAAAATATTTAAACGTTGTTTTAAAACACCCTGTATATGTATATGTATGTATGTAACAGACCAAATCACTCAATTCTTCTCCGAAATAAAGTTAAGAATGGCATACTATAAAGATGCGAGTGACTCCAGCAAAAATGAAATGAATTAGCGCCATCTGTTGCAGAAATGCGCCGTAACTTTCCCGACAACCCAGTAAAATAAATAATAATAAAATTTTCCTTTTCAGTCATTTAAATCAATTACAATATTGTCGTTTTCTCATTCCAAAAACACCATGTATAGAGAAATCCTTTGCATGCTATACAACAATAATTGTTGGCCCGTTCGAAGCACTCATATTTCTCGATGAAAATGACAACTTTGTAATTGAAATGTGGGTATGCAATATCGAGATTATTTAACTCAAAATTATTTCGACGTCCTGCATTTTGTCAACCCCCGAACACCCCATAACTTTAACAATTTTCGCTTTCGATTGTGTCTGTATGCACACTTGGCTTACTGGCTAGTTTTCCATTACTGTCTTATAATTTGCATCATTTTATCCACTGTAACGACAACAATCAAAAACTATTTCTCTTCTAGCACTGATACGCTGTTGGTGTTTTGTTCCCATAAACTAAACAGTAAAATTAGCAGATTACACAAGCTAGTCCGATAGTATACATATATGTATATGTATGTATGTAAGAATGTCCTTTCAATCCTTATCCATACACCAAATCGATTTTAATAATCTCCTCGTTTCCCTTTCTTTTCCAATTTAGGTTCGTTGGAAGACGACCAACAGTATTTCGGTGATATTCTCATCGCCATTAAACAAGTGATAAGCGCTCACATGCAGGAGGTGCACGAGAAATTTCAAAGTCGCTTCGAGAAATTGGAGGATGAAATTCGGAAGAGAGACGTTATCATCAACCAGTTGAAATCGCACATTTCCGAGTTGGAAAGAGCAGCTGAAGAATCGTTGACCGTAAGTAGGTGTAGAAACGTAACTTTTGGCATGTAAACTTCATACTCTACGCCCTGCGGCTGAAATAAATAAATAGATACACAAAGTTTCACAATTTTCACTAATTTTATTTGTAATTAATGTTCGTGACAATTGTTTCGCCACACAGTGGCTTCTTCAGATGTTTAAAGAAGACTAAATTCTAACGTGTACATATATTATATATATATTCACTAGTACGTTCTTTTAGGCCCCTTTTGCCGTTTATAATTAATAATATATTTTTTTTGTTTTTTTTGCGGCAGTGTTAATTAAGAAATTATTTCATTTATTTACCTTTCGGCAACATATATAATTGCTTTCCTCAGAATTTTCTTATTTATCCAATATTACACACAGAGTACTAGGAAAGTTTTGCAATACAGCTTTGTTTATTTAATTTTTTCAAATTAATTTCCTCCACCCTCAATACACCTCTCCATCCTCCGAAACCAATGTTTAAACCAGTTCTGCCAAGTTTCACTAGGGAGTAAAGCACAATTGTTGTCCCAAGCCCGCAGAGGGTCCTCATCACTGGAAAACCGCCTCGCGTTTAGCTTCATTTTCACATGCGGGAACAGTGCAAAGTCGCAGGGAGCAAGATCTGGACTGTAGGGAGGGTGCTCGAGAAGTTTCAATCCTGTCGTGGTCAAATATTCGGTGCAGGCTTTGGCGCGGTGAGCCAGAGCATTATCGTGATGGAGGAACCAGGTGTCCATTCTTGACTTTGGCCGCAGATTCTTCATAGATCCAATGACTTTAGACAGGCACTGTTCAGTATTTCACTTAGCTATGACTGTCTTCTGTGTGTCCAAAACGACGCGTTCCACGATTCCACTCGATTTGAAAAATACAGCTATCATTTCCTCTTTACAGATCGGGATTTTCTGACAACTACGGGTGTGTCTTCATCATCAAAGACTCAAACTTTGTTTTAAGCTTTGGTCGGCACATCGTAATAGTACAGCCAAGTCTTGTCACCTGTCACAATGTTGTTCACATACCTTATTAAACTTTCTTAGCATCTCCCGGCACCAAGTCACACGTCGTGTCATCTGCTCTTCAGTCAGTCGATGCGACACCCAAAGTTTCTTCGCGTGCAAATGATCATGCAGAATCGAACGAATTGCTGGTGCATTTAGGCTTGAAGTACCCTCTATCTATTGGTAGGTCACTCGCCTATCCTCGCCAAGCATTTTCTTCACAGTAGTAACGCTTTCCTCCGTAACTGACGTTCGCGGCCTTCCCGGCCTCTCAGCATCTTCCATAGTTAAATTTCTCCTTTGGAATTCTGTATACTACCTGAACATCGTTGTGCGATGTGGACAACCATCACCTAGTGCAAGAATCATTTCTTCGCAGCACTGGTCTATGTTTAAACCACGCACGAAATTATAACGCAAAAGTGCCCTTATCTCATTTCGTGACCACGATGCCATCGCAAGCACATTACACTCTCACTGCTAATGAATAACTGAGCCCATCGACATGGCGCGGCGGCTACTATGCACGTATGAACATGCAGCAACAAGCAGCTTCCTACGATTCATTGTTGCGTCATATTGCAAAACTTTCCTAGTACCCTTTGTATGTAAATTAAAATATCTTATTCATCATAACTGAGACCTGGGCCAATTTAATTACCAGATACTATATATATATATATATATATATATATATATATATATATATATATATGCACATATGTATGTATGTAGGATCCTGGTTCTTTACCACTGGAAGGCATGCGGAGCAATTGTGAATAAGACACCAAACGAGTAAGACGTATGTAAGAGCTGTTAAGAAGACGACCGACAAACAAGACGTGTGTGTGTGTGTGTATGAGTGGTTAAAAAAACGACAAACATTCTTTACTACATACATTATATTAGTTATCTGTTATAGTATACAGTTCAATATAATGAAAAGGAAAAAGAACTTCCTCGTTTCGCTTATTGTTCAATTGTATACGTACATACCTACGTACACTACCGGTCATATTTATTTGCCCACCCCAATTTTATGTGTTTCCTGAAATACGGATTATCTTTCGAAAAATCTGTATTATAATTATTCAACAATATTATTAGTGGAAGTAATTCCATATGAATTTCTACGAAAATCTTAAATTATTTATGATATATCGTAAAGGTGTCATAAATTGGAAAAATACCATAAATATTATATAGGCTAATCCCTACAGTATTAACAGTTTTACCTGCTTTTCCGAAAGATATTACCAATATTGTGTTATTGTACTAACTAATTACAATATTAGGATGTGTTATTCAAAAAGGAAAATAAATTTTATGTCAGTCATCGTTCATCTTTTGTTGCGAAAACAGTGAAACAGAGAGTTATTGTGAATATTTTAATGCAATGCCGAAGACGAAGGAATTATCTGTTGAAGTGCGTGCTATGATAATTGCTTATCATCGTACGGGTAAAAGTAATCGCGAAATTGCAAAAGAATTACGATTAAATCGCAGAACCGTTGATTATAACGTTAAAAAGTTTGAAGAAAGTGGTACATTTTCCAACAAAAGAAGATCTGACGAGAAAGCGACGACATCTGGACGGATAAGTAGATGCGATAGACGAAAAACAGCACCAGAAATTGCTGCTGAAATGAATAGAGCGCGTGCTAAACCAATTAGTGTGTCCACGGTACAGAGGAGGTAAAGGCAAGCGGGTTTATACGAAAGAATTGCTCTGCGAAAACCACTACTACGAAAGCAAAACAAGATAAAACGACTAAATTGGGCTAA
Organism: Dermolepida albohirtum; assembly: GCA_031893035.1. Taxonomy (NCBI): domain Eukaryota; kingdom Metazoa; phylum Arthropoda; class Insecta; order Coleoptera; family Scarabaeidae; genus Dermolepida; species Dermolepida albohirtum. The sequence goes on along the minus strand of JAVIWB010001504.1, from coordinate 5,669 downwards.
AGATCAGTGGAATAATGTGTTGTGGACAGACGAAGTTTGAACTTTTCGGTAGTAAAAGGCGAATATTTGTAAGAAGATCCCCAGGAGAAAGAGTACTGCCAGAATGTATTGCGCCTACCGTAAAACATGGAGGAGGTTCAGTAATGATTTGGTGGTGTTTTGGTGGAAGATCTGTAGGCGATCTCGTCAAAATTGAGGGAATCCTAAGAAAAGAAGGCTACAAGGAAATTTTAGAAAATAACGCTGTTCCTTCAGGACTAAGGATTCTTGGCGAAAACTTTGTATTTCAACAGGACAACGATCCGAAACACCCTTCCAGATTGTGTGGCGATTACTTGCGTCAACTAGAAGAGCAAGGGCAAATCTCTATAATGGAATGGCCAGCTCAAAGTCCTGATCTGAACCCAATAGAGCTTCTTTGGGAAGAATTGGACCGGAAGGTTCGAGAACGTGCTCTATCATCCACCACTGTACTGTGGGAACAACTTCAAGAAGCCTGGGCACAAATTACAGAAGATACACTGCAAAAATTAATTGCCGCGGTTATATGCCGCAATTATCAAAAATGAAGGTGGGCAGATTGATGAGAGCAAAATTTAATAATAATTAATGATAAAGTTTTTATATAAGAAAAATGTAACTATTTTATGTTTATTTTACACTATTGTATTGGTACAATAAATAAATTTTCATTACACATTTGATAGTTTAATAATTTTGGCTAAAACTAAGGGTGGGCAAATAAATATGACCGGTAGTGTATATGTACATATATACGTAAATTTAGTTATCAATGTCTTAAGGAGTTATCGTATCCTACTGTATTTTTTTTCTAAAAATGGACATTTTTACCTTAACAAATAAATAAAATCTTTGAAATAGATTTCCAAGTATATTTAATTAAATATTTAAAGTAACGAATTGTAGATTTTCATTCAAGCCCCATAGATATCTCTTGGAAAAGCGTCAAGTAGTTGTGCCAGACGAAAAATGTGTATATAAGAATGCCCTTTAGTTACCTCCATATCATAGGTTTTACTACGGCGTACTTTGGTTTAAGTATTCTCACAAGAACAAGAATTAATAAATCTTCGCCTGGACTATGAGTGAAATTCCCATTGATATAAAATCAAAGATCACTTTTACACTTACGTGCAAGGACAAATTTGCAATGTCTATTACTACTGCGGCCTTTTTCTGCGAAATGTATGTATAATAATTCAATTAAAGAGAAATTCGTCTCACAGGAAGTCTACAACGCAACTAATCAATCCTAAAGCACTGTATTTTAACTCCATGTATTCACTTTCACTGACTCTCTCCTGCCCACGGCTCACAGGTGATTATATAGAGATCATCAGGAGTGATACAATACTTGTGCAATATTGCACAACCTTTCCACAAGAAATAAACATATTTACTTAGTATCGCGCGTCCTTTTATAATCTTTTATAATGTTTTGGTACTGGAAAACACCGTTTCTTCGTACACGATATACGGCCTCATACGAGACCCGATACGCGCTAGAAAGAAACAAAAATCAGATTTGTAATCGGCATCTCGAAAATAGCCTAATTCATCTAATATTGTGTGATGATGTTTTCCTTATAGACCAGTGTAATTTAACTACAAATCTGTTCTTTTGGTTTCAGACCGAGATGGACGAAATTCAGAGCACCGTTTAACATCTCGCGCGTCGCGACTTCAGATCCAGAACTTCTAGAAATATCAATATCGATGCATGAAAGTTTAGTTGCAGACTTATTTGAGATATGATAAAGATACAATTGAATCAGAATAATACTTTTCTTGTACTTCGCGATTTTTGAAATTGCCCTCAATTTTACAATCAATACAGTAGGATAACTCCTTTAAGTGTCATTGATTTAAAAAATAATTAACTGCCGTTCAAAATAATGACTATGACGATTGCTTCGCCACATGCAGAGCTCATCAGGTAGTCTGTTTTTTTTCGGCAGATCTTTGAGTCTTATATGTGTCTTAATCAAATACATGATACAGAGTAGAGAAAGATAAATCCTTTCACTTCTATTCAAGAGGTGAATATTGTCTAATCTGTCACTACTTTGTAGTCTTAAGTCCATGCCAGTACATGTAAATATTTTCCATTTATAGGACTCCGTCGAAACGATAGTACCATTTAGAGAACAGCTCTCGTGGGAGGAGAGAAACAGAAGGGAATCTCAAGAACTGAGGGACTTACCGCAGCAAACCCTCCAACCGCAACCGGTCTGGCCGCTTCGAACATCGGAGAACGTGACTCTAGACATCGACTCGGCGACGGACACCGAATCGGAAATGGGCGATTCCTCCGAAACGGGCGACGAGCAAGAATACGAAAATTCCAGCAGTAACTGGGAGATCGAACTGCTGGCGGCTCAAATACGCGAGAAACGATCCGCGAGTCTGGATCCGAACGCCGGCAGACCAATAAGAAAGAGATTCACCAGGTCCGGAAGTATGGAACCAAAAAAAGAATGATACATGGTGGTTTGTTGTCCTGGTGCATAGCACGTGCTGGACACGCGCTCTGGGATGTTTCTATTCGTCCTGCTCAGAATTGACCGGCGGAAATGGTCTGTGATAAGAAAAATTTGTGAGATGAAGACAACAGTATTACCAAAATATATAGAAGTAACATATTATAACTAACGATTTAACAGAAATTATTATATGTACAAAACACAGGTTACTCGCAAAATAGATGTTTAATTCGATATTTTATCGTTGATTTTTTCGAAGCAAAATCGATCGCCAATTCTATGGAGGATATAAATATATTCGAAATCGGAAATCAATTTATATCTTCATGGCATTAAACCAAAAATAAAGAAATAAAAAAGGAAACAATTCGGTTAATAAAATAGACAAACAACAAAGCTGTCTATCGCATAACTGAACTTAATATACAAATTCTTTTCCAATTCATTTTTCAGCTACTATACCTTGTCTCAGAATAAGGAGTGATTCAAATATCCCGCTAAAACGCGGAACACAGCTTAAAATTGTAACTTACCATAAAAGTGAAACATAAACAGTTGTGAACGTAGTAGTTTGTCAGCAATAGTAATCTTTTCCGTTATTAAATAAAAATAAATGAAAAAAATTCATTTTAATGGAAGTATGATTGTACAAACGTTACTTTTTAGATTAATATGTACAACCTAACACAAAACTACCCAAAAATAAGATTAAATAATATTAAAATAAAACAATGTAATGTTTGTAATGTGATCAAACGTTTACAGGTTATGAAAAATGGCGAATATCTGACATTCTTTTATCCATATTAAACTTGCTTGTTCAAGAACCAATGAAATCTCTCACAAATATGTAATATTTTGGCGCAATATTTGAATCACTCCTTATTCTGAGACAAGGTATATAACAAACAGGACGATACAGTCCATTCGGTTAGAGAATGATACAATACGTCATCAAATCATGCAGGAAACCAAATACTACAGCAAATGGCGTACCATTGGTGTACTGTTATAAAAGGCTTGTAAATATATTGTGTGGATATTGTGTCGAGTGGTTTTCTTATTAAATATTTTTTTTAAAAAACACAATGGTTGCGACACAGAAATTGCATTGTTGTAAAACTATAAATGAAATGGATGCTTTAATGATGTGCCTACTTTTATATTGATTTTGCAGGATTTATTTAAAATGGATTAAAATTATGGTATATTTCAATAAAATAACATATTTATTTATAACCGAAACACATACAGACAAAAAATAATAATATAAAATTTAATCGCTGAAGTATTAATCACTGAATGCGTATTTCGACAACTAAGTTGTCATCATCAGCCGATAATTAAACAGTGTCGCACCTGGAAAACTACGACTGTACCGTTGATCTGTACCGATACACTGTGTGTTTTGGCTTTCAGTGGTACAGATAGGTAACACGATAACCTTTTTATATTGCACTTGATTCATGGTGATCACAAAATATAGAGGTTCGGTGCCATTCGCTGATATGCATTACCAGATCATGACTGATGGTGTTTCCTTTTTTTGTGTACAGCTTCATCACTATAATGTTCCTTGGATCTTCGTCTATCTATACCAGGTATGGGCAACCTTTGACATGTTGTGGGCCAAACTTTAATGTGCGAATACGTTCGCAGATCGCGTTTAAAAGTAGTGCATTTTAAAGTAATGTTCATAATTTTTAGCGATAGATATCAGACAATATCTCGCGGGCCGGATCAAATCTTACAGCGTGCCGGATCCAACCCGCGGGCCGGTTGTTGCCCACATATGATCTAAACTAACACTCTCCGCCATTGCTTGAAGTCACCTATAATGTGACTGGTAAAAATGAAATTTATTATAAAAACTGATACTTACAAGAAATAATTTATTAATAACAAAATTTGTGCTCGGTTTACCGTTTCCAATTTTCAACCGTAAAATGCAAATGCATTTTGGTCCATTGCAAATGTGCTTTCTTCATTTTTAGTGTCAACCTAAGCTTCTTGGCCGATCTGCGATATTTGATTCCATAAGGATGTGTATATTGCACTTTTAACCATCTAGCAGTTCTTTAACAGAAGATCGTCTATTTTCGAGTGCTGTTACAATTAGCCGGTTGTTTCTTTCGTCGATTTTACGGAAACCATGGCAATGATTATGACCGCTCGATGTTGAAGGAATATTTTCTGAAATTAATGCGACTATTCAGCATTATTGCAATTTATCGGTTCAAATTAATGCCTGTTTTTTAAGGTCAATTTTTATGGAGACTGTAGTTGAATGAATTAATCAATTAAGGTTAATATAACCTCTTATCACATCAAAGTTCGTATTCTGTATACGTACTTTAACAACTAAGTTGTCATCGTCAACAATTGGATTTAGTTGGGAATGATGAGGACGTAACAGTTAAAGCTAGTTATCGCAATGGTTCAATAAAGTGTCAAGCCTGCAAGTAATATAATTTGGTATTGGTAACACTGTTGTAAATGGTAAATAACATACACACTTGTACTGAGTTTCAAAATGAGGTTTGTTCATTTGCATATATATTATGTAAAAAATTAGTTTCTCGTCAACTTTTCTGAAAGTTTTGTAAAAAATTTCTTTCTGCTAACCTTGCCTTCATTTCATCTTTCCGGGCAGCTGAAATTATGTTTTTTTCATTTGAAACATTGTGGTAAGGTGCATTGTCTATTACCAACACAGATCATGGTGTTATATTGGGTAGCAGTTACTTTTCAACCTACTGCATGAAATTTTGGTGGTTCATGTCATCATGGTAATCACCATTTTAATTTTTAATGAAAAATGTAATATTAGAAATGAATTACGCTATCATGATTCTTATATTTATCTAAAATCCATGTTCACCTCCAACGTGTATAATAATTAAGCCAGGTCTCTTTTCTATAGGTTTTTTAATGACACCTACAGTATCATCGCCCTAACCTTTACTCATACTGTGGCTACTATGAGTTTCATCGGCGTATATGACGATTCGCCCTTCATTTCGGAAAGCTTTCATTTTCTTTAAAAATTGATTTCTTTTCAATCAAATGTCGTGACTCCATTAGAATTTTTCTATTTATTTCAGTGTTTCGCCACCTAAAATTTGCTTGCACGTAACAATGTATGATATATGCACTAATTCATTA